>CABEEJ010000049.1:431946-456273 GCA_901482245.1 Timema douglasi
ATATATATATATATATATATATGTAACGTCACTATCCTACTTCTGGCAAAACTGTGTAAGGTCACTGGTTCTATCTGGGTGTCCGGTAACCAACCCTACTACAGCACTACCGGGACGCCGTAGGGACTTACATGGTTAGGATGGACCCCGAGCGGTAGGGGTTGGATGGATGGTTCGTGGGGGGTGAGACTGGCGAGTTAGCCGGATAAGATATATTTATTAATCTAATCAGATGCTAAACTACTACATGAGTAACCGGGTAGATCTCCCGTGACGAGGGAGCAGGCACGATAGTGGTCTCGCAACCTATCTGTAGACCCGCGATTTACCCTCCGGCGGGGTGAACCACCAGATCACATTTTATATCGTCATTTTGTTAGACGTGCTAGATACCTCCACACATGTACTCAGCATGGCTTCCAACATGTGCTATTCTCACACACAAACTTGCTGATCTTGATGTTCAACAGCCAGGAAGGTCCATCGGTCGCACCGTGTTCGCTCGTCAACAGGATGCAAGATATATGAGCTATATGCTGCTCTCAACAGGATGGCAGCCCAATACTCTTGACTTTCAAGGAAATCTACAAGCGTGGGTTAACCTCCAGCCAGAATAAGCCTTAAAATAATTATGCTCTTACATATATATATATATAATTTTTTTCTAGATATACAAATGCTTTCACGTACTTTTATAATCTACATTCTGGCAAGAAGATTTCTAAAGCTCATTTTTGTGAATTAACCAAATAGCCTTAGTTGCAGATGATAAAATAAAAAAGGTTTAAAAAAAACACTTAGAGAGCAATTTTTTTTTGACAATGTGTGACTATTTTTGGATTTAGTTACTAAACATTTAGGTTTCTTGTTTACATGTTATATCTTTAAAACTCACAAAATAAAACGTAAATACACTAACATGGGGTATCCTATCTGGATTTGTCGATATATCAAACTCTATTAAATTTTATTATTTTTAATATTCAATGTTCACCTTAAGTTTAGTAGCCCACATTAAACATAATCTTACACAACCCACAAACCCCCCTCCTCCCCTCTTATCCTCATACGTACATCTTCCCCAACCCCTAAACTTTTGGTAATATAAAAACATTATCGACACACTACGCCAAATTTCTAGGGACCCCTCCTAGAATAATTTGCTTTCCGCCCCCTTGCATTTTCCCAGGTTGCAAATAACTAATCTTAGGCTTGACAAGGTGAGAATATAGAGACTCTCAAATGAATAAAGAACATTTTCAAGGAAATCATTTCAGCCCCAAGTTTATAACAAACAAACAAACAAACACTTTGACGAAGCTGATGGATGTTCAACTCCATTACCATGAGTAAAAATACACTGCATGAAAAAAAAAGTTTCTGAATAATTAACAAAAAATCAAATTTAGCTGTAGCTGAACCCATTGAAAATAAACTTTATCATTTTCGTAAGTTAATTGAACAGAACAAAATGAAAAGAAAGCTGTTGAGAGAAGGAGAGGAAATAAAATTTTTATAATTTTCATATTTGTTAACTTATATATTGATAATTCCAAGTTGTTAGTAGCAAGTTGAAGCCAAATCTAAAATACATTATTTTATTTTTTCATAAAAATTAACAAAAATAAGTAATTATTACATAGTGATAAGGGAGACTGAGGACCCCGTATCACCCATTTATGGGCGCCCGTGTACAGAGGTACATTGTGCTCAGGAACATTGTACACAAGAGCATTGTGCACGCGACCAAAACACAATCGACTTAACAAGGAAGAACAGTTCCATTTTTAATTTTCATTAACAAATAAAATATTTGTGAAAATTTCCAAGGTCGTTTTTAGAAACATGTCCGGTCCCAACTGGACTTGCTTTCGGACACATTACCGGATAAATCTCAGCTTCGTCTTGTGCTTTGGGATTTATCAGGATAAATCTTAAAGGGGCTGCCTAAGTGAGCGAGAATTTGCCGCGCATTCGTTCAGCTATAACGAAATGTATTTTATTGATACAATGCGTTATTTCAAAATATGGTTCACGCCAGAATAAAGTCGAAAAATTCCAGCACGGTTCTTTCTCCTTATAAATCCTTTAGTTTGAGTTTTATTTATATAAATAAATGTGTGAAAATGTGACATTAGCTCATAGGCATATTTGTGGAGTTATGAGATTAGGCTTGATAAAAAAATTGCTCTAGATTTAACTTCCCATTAACAAAGAGTAGGCCCTAATTATTTGATAATATCACAACATAAAATTTTAAGATATTTGAAAACTAGCAGCGAGCTTTCCTCTTTACCTTGAGATAAGAAGTATCATAGCTTATTTACCCTCTTTCTTATGGATATGGCAAAGGGCGGCTGTAGATAAAGTACGAAAGGGAGTATAAGCTTAGACAGAATAGAGAAGTAGTTCCAGAAAACGACACAGACCATTGTATTTTAAACCATGTAGCCTGACAGCGATTGGTATTGTCTCGCTGACCAAGGCTACCGCCTTGACTTTATATTGCATTGCAGGACCATTTTGTGCCGATTCTATTTGTATCCCGATGACCTGGTGGTCTAGGGGTAAGGTGTCAAACTTCTATGCTGGTGGCCGGGGTTCAATCCCCGGTCCCGGCATAGATTTATCTGATTACCAAACCCTTCCTTCACCTCTGGCAAGACATCTTGTGAATGTGGGGAATGCCAGGCCTCCACCGTGGTTCGGATTCCACGTTAAACTGTAGGTCCTCCATTTCATCTCACAATCACCCTACCATTACACATTAGCGTAAGTGCGTATAGCCCGAACGGGTAGTAAGACGCGGTGCTAATAATAATAATGATAATAATAATAATATATGTATCCCTCAGTGTAGCGCGTGGGTCAACCTAACAGAGTCTGTACACCTTGGAGAGGAGGACTGTAACCATTCTGTGCCGACACCCCGGTCTAATGATTCACACCTGCTTCCAACTGTCGCCCCCGAGTTTAACTCGGAAATATAGGGGCTACGTGTGTAGGTCTATTTCGGGATTTCAACCAAAGCTGCTCTGAATAGTAGGTGGTCTGATCTTTAGGTGGGAGTGTAGGGTACGCTAGGAAAAGGCCGGTGTTTTTTGCTGTTTTTTTATAGCAAACTTTTTGTTTTGGACAAAATAAATAAAATATTGTTTTATTAGAAACACAGAGATTAATTTTCTTCACTTAGTGATATCAACGGTTGTTGAATATCTGTCATGAGCATATCGGCATTAAGATAAGAAACTTTTTAAATTACAGGACACTTTCGACAGATATTCAACAAACGTTGATATCACTGTACGAAGAAAATAAACTCATATTTATACTAGATAGTTATTTGATTTTTTTAGGCAAAAAAAATAGTTCTGATATAAAAACTGCAAAAACACCGAACTTTTTTCCCATCCTCTCCATTTCCACCATTTGACATTGAGAATAACTAAGATTTTTTCGAGTGTGTAACATCTTGACAGGGAATTTAACATATTTGGGTAAGGGGGGGGGGGTTATCTTGTAAAAGATAGCAAGTAGCAATGTCTCAGTCTACACCGACCAGATAAGGAAGCCGGCATCCGCTTTACCTGGGTGTGTCGTTAGTCGGTATCATCCCCTTTGTCTCTGCCAGGCATATTATGTTCTGCCAGCCGGTGTGTTGTCTCTACGATCGGTACAGTCAAAACAAGAAATTTCATGAAAAAACCCATTTCAAATCTATTTTTTCAATGATCAATTTGTACTGTACATATTAATCAAATTAATGACTAGAGTTAGATTAAAAAAACAAAAATTAATTCTAAATAATGACATTGTTTACTACAAAATGAGATAAAATCAAATTATCGGGGTATAAATAGAACAATAGTTACAAATAATTAAAAAATTATGTAATTTAACACTTTTAAACTACTTATATATTTAAAACAAACTCCTTCAACGTATTATACATATTTAATTGCGTACACCTAGCATGAATGTCTAGTTAATCTAAATTTCAGCTTCATAAATTAATTACTTTACCTTAACTTATAATTTAAATCATCAACTTTCATAATATATTGGATTTTTTTATTAATAAAATATCAGATTTTGGTTGAGTAGAGAATTTACGTGCTCAAGGTATCCATACAGAATTAATTATTTATCTAAGTTGGCCCAATCTTATCATTACAATGATTTTAAAATGTATTTGTTAGGATTTATTTTTATGATTATTTATTTTAATCATGTTATTTATCATATGTTTAAATAGCGTAATTTTAGAGTTTGATATTGAAGATATCAAAGTGAAGTTTATCTTCTTTAAATGAATTTAAAAACATTAAATGAACAACATAAAATAGCAAGTTTGATCCCTTTTATCTCACGAGACTAATGATCTGAAATCATTGAATAACTATTTAAAATTTATAATACAATTGCATTGTACAATTTTAACAAGTGTATAATTACTACACACTTTTCAAGATTATACAATTACAATTTCTTTTCGAGTTCAGAGGATCATGAAACGTCGACATCCATTAAAATCTTGAATTAGATTTTTTTTACGAACACAATACTTTCTCTTTACGAGGTGGTCGAGAGAAAGTAAAAATGCTAATATGGTAAGTATGAGGAAGATATAATTTAGAAGAAACGTAACCGCATTGAAGCGGGAATAAGGTGGAACAAACCTTTTAGGAAAAAAACCCCCACCTACAGCCAAACCTACCGGAATTTGAACCCCAACCTCCCCATCACTGGCAAAACAGACTGAATAAGCCTGATATTTAGACCACGTGCCCACCAATGTGGGTCACGTCTTTATACTCAAACGGACTATTCGCATATTTGCAAAATTTGGGTACAGACGAGGAGGGTGAAATTTAGAGGAAATGTACGCGCACTTGCACAGAGGGAAAATGGTAAATTATTTGGTGGTGAACTATTTCCCGGTACATATGACTGGGATTCAAACCCTGTCCTCCCCGTCACCGGGAAACAAGATTGTGAGCTTGATATTTAGTCCACTTGCGGGTATCTTTTCAAAGCTAACCCCACCATGTCCCACATCCCCCTTTTTATGTTTGTCGGTTTACCGTCACCCTTACCAACCCCATTGCAGAGAAGAAAAGGGGAACGGGTCAGTAACCCATTAATTTGGAAACTAAGTGACTCGAGAGAGTCCCCCAAGAATAGACGGCAAGACAGATACAGTTTTTTGATTGCGTGAGTTGCGTGAGTTTGTCTGGCAACGTGCGTCATAAGTCGCATCAAACAAGAATACGCATTCCGTTGGCACGGTGAGAGAGTTGGCCCGTACAGTCTGGTTGTAGACAGTGGACTAGAGTGTATGTACAGTCTGGTTGTAGACAGTGGACTAGAGTGTATGTACAGTCTGGTTGTAGACAGTGGACTAGGATGTATGTACAGTCTGGTTGTAGACAGTGGACTAGGATGTATGTACAGTCTGGTTGTAGACAGTGGACTAGGATGTATGTACAGTCTGGTTGTAGACAGTGGACTAGGATGTATGTACAGTCTGGTTGTAGACAGTGGACTAGGATGTATGTACAGTCTGGTTGTAGACAGTGGACTAGGATGTATGTACAGTCTGGTTGTAGACAGTGGACTAGGATGTATGTACAGTCTGGTTGTAGACAGTGGACTAGGATGTATGTACAGTCTGGTTGTAGACAGTGGACTAGGATGTATGTACAGTCTGGTTGTAGACAGTGGACTAGGATGTATGTACAGTCTGGTTGTAGACAGTGGACTAGGATGTATGTACAGTCTGGTTGTAGACAGTGGACTAGGATGTATGTACAGTCTGGTTGTAGACAGTGGACTAGGATGTATGTACAGTCTGGTTGTAGACAGTGGACTAGGATGTATGTACAGTCTGGTTGTAGACAGTGGACTAGGATGTATGTACAGTCTGGTTGTAGACAGTGGACTAGGATGTATGTACAGTCTGGTTGTAGACAGTGGACTAGGATGTATGTACAGTCTGGTTGTAGACAGTGGACTAGGATGTATGTACAGTCTGGTTGTAGACAGTGGACTAGGATGTATGTACAGTCTGGTTGTAGACAGTGGACTAGGATGTATGTACAGTCTGGTTGTAGACAGTGGACTAGGATGTATGTACAGTCTGGTTGTAGACAGTGGACTAGGATGTATGTACAGTCTGGTTGTAGACAGTGGACTAGGATGTATGTACAGTCTGGTTGTAGACAGTGGACTAGGATGTATGTACAGTCTGGTTGTAGACAGTGGACTAGGATGTATGTACAGTCTGGTTGTAGACAGTGGACTAGGATGTATGTACAGTCTGGTTGTAGACAGTGGACTAGGATGTATGTACAGTCTGGTTGTAGACAGTGGACTAGGATGTATGTACAGTCTGGTTGTAGACAGTGGACTAGGATGTATGTACAGTCTGGTTGTAGACAGTGGACTAGGATGTATGTACAGTCTGGTTGTAGACAGTGGACTAGGATGTATGTACAGTCTGGTTGTAGACAGTGGACTAGGATGTATGTACAGTCTGGTTGTAGACAGTGGACTAGGATGTATGTACAGTCTGGTTGTAGACAGTGGACTAGGATGTATGTACAGTCTGGTTGTAGACAGTGGACTAGGATGTATGTACAGTCTGGTTGTAGACAGTGGACTAGGATGTATGTACAGTCTGGTTGTAGACAGTGGACTAGGGTGTATGTACAGCCTGGTTGTAGACAGTGGACTAGAATGTATGTACAGTCTGGTTGTAGACAGTGGACTAGGATGTATCGTACAGTCTGGTTGTAGACAGTGGACTAGGGTGTATGTACAGTCTGATTGTAGACAGTAGACTAGGATGTATGTACAGTCTGGTTGTAGACAGTGGACTAGGGTGCCTGTACAGTCTGGTTGTAGACAGTGGACTAGAGTGTATGTACAGTCTGGTTGTAGACAGTGGACTAGGCTGGCCCGTACTGTCCTGTCATATACGAGCTAAAATTACATGTACAATCTTGTAACATAAAGTAGACCACAGTGGCCTGTACAGTGCTGTAATAAAATGTGAACTACCATGGGCATCATATTTTGAGTGGATCCCGGATGAATGGGCTGAAATACTTTTCTTTTTTTTAAGTTCGACCCACAGCAAGCAAATTCCGGCACTGTTTGTCGTATTGGCTTGCACTCCTAAAAGATAAGAGTACTTTGGGTTTGTGTGGTTTTATACAATTTCCATATGGACAGATTTTTGCGTATTTCCTTGTACTTTACCCATGTCCTCATTTCCTGGGAGTAGCCAACCAAAGCCACTAACAAACAGCGCAGTGATATTAAAAACAACCTCTGAAAATTTCAAGCTGGGAACCCAGGAGTGGGTGATCCGAAAGTTCACGGCCAACCACTCTGCGTGCAGGTAAGCACTTGGGATACTTGAACACTTCAAGGACATGACCTTGTCAGAAAAACAAACCATTAATCCAAACTCTCTATTGAGAAAGAAAGAATAGTGAGCTCTCATGATGTCATGATTTCATGACAAATTTACACAAATTGTTTGGGATAAAAGAATTTAGCGTAGCAAGTTGCGACAAATTCGCGTTGAACACGTTCTAATCTTGTAGATCCCGAAACTATTTTGTGAAGCGGGTTGCATCTTAACTTACTACTTACTTACTATCACACTTAGACAAGAGTGTACAAAATGTGAAGAGAGGGAGGGAAGTGAAAAGTTCGTCCTGTGAGGCCTCTAGTTTACCTGGTGATAACGCTTCCGCTCTTCCTCTGTCGAGTTTACACACTCACTATATTATTCGATACTTGAAAACATTGACTAGATTTTTGAAATTACTTTTTTCTTGTTTTCTATTCTAGATAAAAACATGCTTCCACGGAATTTTTCAATCTAGATCCTTATTAAATAATAATAATATTTAGAACCACGTCTTACTACCCGTTCGGGTTATACGCTTTAAGCACTAATTACGCTAATGGATTAGGAACTAGGAAGGGTGAATTAGAGGAAGTGAACCCGCATTTGTGTGGAGGTAGAGTGGAAAACCATTAAGGGAAAACCACCCCCAGTTCACCCGACCGAGATTCGAACCTCGATCTCCCCGTCCTCAGCAGTCGAGCTCAACACGACTAGTGCGTTAGCTAACTACGCCATCGAGGCGGGTTACATCATTATTATTATTATTAATATTATTATTATAACCACGTCTTACTACCCGTTCGTGTTATAAGCACTTACGCTAATGTGTAATGGTAGGGGGATTGTGAGATGAAATGGAGGACCTACAGTTTAACGTGGAATCCAAACCACGGTAGGAGGCCTGGCATTCCACACATTCGCAAGTTGTGATTAATACACGTCTCGTAAGAGGTGAAGGAAGGGTCTGGCAATCAGATAAATCTGTGCCTGGACCGAGGATTGAACCCCGGATCCCCAGCACAGAAGTCCGACACCTTACCCCCTAGACCACCAGGTCACCATTTACATCCTGACAGGAAGACTACTACAAGAGATTTTCATGACCAAACCAAATAGTCTAAGGCCCAATTTTACAATGTCATGTTATTCTATTCGTTAGGGCTTAACATGAGGTTAAGCGATAACGACCACTACTTTTGATTTTACAATGTTTGATTAGCGCTAATGTTCACGTAAATGTGCTCGTAAAGTTAACGCGAGGTCTACCTTCCGGTTAGCAAACATAAAGTCCCCATTAACAACGTTAAACACTCCGCCATATTGTTTTCAAGGCAATTGTTGTTATTATTAAAGTGAGGTTACTTTTATTTATATTATGAAATGGCTGATTTATTGTATGATTATGACTACTTTGATTAATTAATTCAATCAGCAACATTTCCTCTTCTTTGCTAAAATTTACACTTCGTTCGCGTTTATGATTCTCAACAGACATTTTAGCAGGAAAATAAATACGATAAAATATAGCATATAACCTCAACAAACTCGATATATTGAACTCGTTTTGATTGATTTTTTCATAACAGTTCCATAGACGTTGTAATGACTTGGTTATATTCTCTATGGTCAAGTTAGGCCAATCAAAAGCTTTGACACAAATCTAGCGCTCCGAGAAAGTTAACGCTAAGAACTAATGGAAGGCACCTATCCGTAATTTAACGCGCACATAAAAATAGTATTGTAAAACGCAACGCTAAGTTTAACCAACGGTTATACTTTACAAACGGTTAAGTTACGAGGACTTTAACGTGACATTGTAAGATTGGGCCTAAGTTTTGGAGGATTTATAAAAAAAATACGTGTACAAAAAAAAACTGTTTTAAGTGAATACAAATTGTAATTTTGTGACACTGTAGGACTATTTTTAGAATTATTTAAGATTGTATGGTATTTGTTTCAACGTTATGTATCTAAAACACGCGTAATAAAACGTAAATTTACCAACGCAAGAAATCCTATCTTGATTTGTCAGGACTTCACAGGTAGGTAAGGTCCTTAGAGTGAGAACTCCGTGCTACACTAGCATACTCGAGCTTTGAACTGACCAGAGCAAAATACCACATTTAAATGCATTCAACTTTAGAGAATGATTTTTTTTTTTAGCAACGCGTCTTACTACCCGTTCGGGTTATACGCTTTAAGTACTAATTACTCTAATGGATTAGGAATTGGGAGGTTGAATTAGAGGGAGTGAACCCGAATTTGCGTGGAGGGAGATAGGAAAACAATTTAGGAAAAACCACCCCCAGTTCACCCGACCAAGATTCGAACCTCGATCTTCTCGTCCTCAGCAGTAGAGCTCAACACGACAAGCGCGTTAGCCAACTACGCCACCGAGGCGGGTCCTAGTCTTGTAAGTCCACGAATATTTTGGTAATATATTACTAAGTCACTTGTATCCAATTATGAACTTAGGGTCTCACAGTTTACACTCCAGCCCTCCGCGGATGGTTGGGAATGGGGAAAAAAGAATTGATGTCCTGAGAGTTGATGACGATTGCTGACGTTTCTTTCTTTGAGGTAGACTCCTAGGAAGAGTCTGCCTTGGTCGTAATCTCCCGTTTATAGATGCGATGAGACAGTCAGAGGGCCAAATGTCTGAGCAATTAATTAAAGATAAATCGTTCTATCCTACAAAGATATGGAAAGAGGAATAGTAATTAAAGTTTGCATTAAATTTCTAACAGTGCAGGTATTTAAGTTTTAGTTCATTTGACAACGTTTGAGGAAGAAATTTCCTGCGAGAATTAAGTGACAAACAGATTTTTTTTAAAGATCATATTGGCAGTTAGATGATGATGATGATAATAATAATATAAACCCATGTAATATATTCTATCACTGGCTGAAGGAAAGGCTTAACCTTTCAATGGCCTGCTTAGGGCCTACCTCACTTTTTTGAGTTAAGAATGAAATTGATGTATTAATAAAATAACACATTCTTAAGTTGATATCAAAGGGAATACATGTTAGGGTATGTATTTTTACAGATTTTTATAGTTTTTGGCTAAAATAAAATACTGTTTCAGTAAATATGTTTAGTTTAATTTTCTGTAAATACTTATGTCAACAGTTCTTGATTAGCTGAGCATAATGGAATATAGGAGGTTGTCTCTTCCTTTAAAAAGTTTATCATCAAATGCCAACAGGTCAATGACAGACAATAAATATCTGTTGATGTTATTTTATGTAGAACATTTAAATAAACTTATCTACTGGAGAAATATTTTAGCCAAAAAGATTTTTGTGATAAAAACTGATTTTTTTTTACCTTAACTCCCGCACGTGAAAGTATATATTGTATTTTTTTCCCCTCTAACTGTTTCTGTGAATATTGGATGATTATTTTACCTTCCCAGATAAATGCCAGTGAAGTTCCTCTGACCTCTCAAAAAACATCATTCCCCTCTTACACGGTGTCGATACGCCCCCCCCCCCTAGGGACGTATTTATCATCCGTCATGATTGTTCCGTGCCAAAGAACAATTATTATTAAACTTACTTGAAAGTTGAAGCTAATCTTATTATTAGATCTATTACTTCTTAACGCCAACTTCGGAATCACGCGGCCGAATCACGCGGCCTGTAAACTTGTACAGTACAGCTCGGGACAGCCTACCTAATTTGATTTGTGATAATCCAGCACGGTTTGAAAGAAAATTGGAAGACGCATTTGAACCAGGGCACCAGTGACGTGTTGTAGGGTGTTTCCAGGGTAAGCACTGTTTCAACTATACGCGTGAATTGCTCTTATCACTCACAGTTAAACTTTAATTGACCACGTAACCCACTTCGTTGGTCAAATGGTTCTCAGGCGTAGCTCTCGCAATATACTGGATTGTCAATGACGGGGAGATTGGGGTTAGAATCCCAGTCGGGTGTACTGAGTGAGGGTCCTAGATAGCCCTTTTTTTACAGCACTGTATCTCTTTTTAATTGAACACGCACCACTTTTACTTAATTATGTTACCCTTTTTTGGTCGATACCTGACCATTTTGCCCAATTTTGTACCCCTTTCTAGGTGAACACGCATCCCTTCCCACCCCTTTCTCTCAATTCTGTCCCCATTTTGGTGGGAACATACCCCTTTTGAACTTTGTACTCTTCCCTTCTGGGAACATGTAAAAAAAAGTTCAAAAAATAAGATTATAAAAATAAAATATATAAAAAGAGGATAGGATAAGAGGGTAGAGAGGGGAGGATTGGGATCCAAACCTAACGGTGAAAGTTATACTAAACTATTTCCCCTGAGGGGTTGGGGTGAGATTTTAGTGGAGAAAACCCAAGTTTGCAACTAACGGTGAAAGAGAAAAATAAAATCTATAAGAAATGAAAGGGGTGGTCTAAAAAGTGAAAGGGGCCGGGGAAGGAGTCAGAAATGGGAGGTCAATGACCTTACAAACTAAAGGTATTCTCAATAACGGGGACTCGAGGCATGATTTGGGACTTTTAGTTATTTCGCTGTGATACAGATACTAATTATTCAAGTATCGATATTTCTCCTCACATCTCTATTCTCCTAGAAAACTCGGAGTTGATGTAATTGGCTCGTAGTCTAAATAAGAGTAATTTAACGATCCTACGGTCCCACGTCGTCAAGCGTTGGTTGGCAGAACACGCGGGGAGGACCCCAAGTTCTTGGCATCTCCCCCCCCCCTTCTCTCTAGCTCTATGAATTGTTCCTTGAACCTAGAAGCTCCGAGCCGGTTCCCAGACTAACATATTTTTTTTCTTTTTTACGAATGGTATTTAACGCCTACTCCTCTTTAGATATAGTTTCGGGTCAGCGCATAAAATACCTCACGTTATAAAGAATATAAACATCTCAATACAAGGACTGGTATATTCATTCCTTCCACCCTGAAAGATAGCAGTCTTATTACACTATCGCCTTTACTTATAAGCGACACCATAGTGTAACTTTGCACGGTAAGCTTGCCACACTTCGTTTATCTTGGAAGGAAAGTCTTACATTGCCTTATTACACTACGGCTCTTATATATAAGATACAAGCAAATATATATATATATACTTTTTGATTCAGGCTTTTGAAAATGAATTTGTTTCATAAGATTTTTGGTGGACAAAGATATTTCTCTTGATAAATTTTTCTGTAACAGTGTTCCTAGTTGACAATGCTATATAGTAAGTAATTAACAGTGTATATTATTTCATTTGTGATCTTTGGTGTAGTGTTTCTACAACAATGTATAGATCTATTATTGCTTTTCACAAATCTTATGAGTTTTTAGTAAATGTCTGTTCTAGGATAAAGGGGGAGAAAGTATGTACGGTTCAGTGAGCCATTTATCTATTTAATCATCAATTTACTGTTGTTTTTTTCACTGACGGTGCTACTTTCAATGTTTTTACTTTAAGTAATTGAAATTATTACTGACCAAGACACTCACGCCTTTTTTTTTAAATTTCTCTTAAGCCCTCGAAGAGGAAAGTATTGTGATCGTAAAAACAACAATTCGAGATATAAATGTCGATGTTTCCTTGAAACAGAAAAATTAGTTTTTGGGTTGCTGTCTGTCGTTTTATCTGTATCTTCGACTAGAGCCGAAATCATTTTACCGTTCGGGCTAAAAGTTGGTATCTAGTTTTTTCATAAAGTCCCCCCGAGAAGTTTTTGGAATTAGATATCTCACCCTTAAAAAAAAAGGTTTGTTTACTGTGGGTCAAAAAGCAATTAAATGGATTTTATCAAAATCTGCTTTAACGATTTCTATTAAATTTTGTATTCATGCATTGTTTAAAATAAAAAATGGCAACTCCAATTTTCCTATGGAAATGACTTTGAGGGCACTTTAAATACACAAACATTTCCAATTTTTATCATATATCCATCCACAGCTAATTGATATACGAAATAAATTATCACTGTAAAGTTGTAATACTATTTGGATTAAAAATATTTACTGTAGAATACATTTTTATAAAACTAATAGCTTCTGAGCTATAAGCAAACACAAATATTTTTCGTGGAATACTTAGAAATAGGTAATTGATTGTGGACAGAAATTATCCTCTTTTCTCATTGTTTCTGTAACATTGTATATTATTAGGATACACTTATGCTCCTTGGTAGAGTGTTTCTGTAAGAGTTATTTTTTTAATTTATGCTCCTTGGTAGAGTGTTTCTGTAAGAGTTATTTTTTTAAATGTATGCTCTTTGGTAGAGTGTTTCTGTAAGAGTTATTTTTTTAAATGTATGCTCCTTGGTAGAGTGTTTCTGTAAGAGTTATTTTTTTAAATGTATGCTCCTTGGTAGAGTGTTTCTGTAAGAGTTATTTTTTTAATTTATGCTTCTTGTTGGAGTGTTTCTGTAAGAGTTATTTTTTTTAATGTATGCTCCTTGGTAGAATGTTTCTGTAAGAGTTATTTTTTTAAATGTATGCTCCTTGGTAGAGTGTTTCTGTAAGAGTTATTTTTTTAAATCTATGCTCCTTGGTAGAATGTTTCTGTAAGAGTTATTTTTTTAAATGTATGCTCCTTGGTAGATTGTTTCTGTAAGAGTTATTTTTTTAATTTATGCTTCTTGTTGGAGTGTTTCTGTAAGAGTTATTTTTTTAAATGTATGCTCCTTGATAGAGTGTTTCTGTAAGAGTTATTTTTCTAATTTATGCTCCTTGGTAGAGTGTTTCTGTAAGAGTTATTTTTCTAATTTATGCTCCTTGGTAGAGTGTTTCTGTAAGAGTTATTTTTTTTAAATGTATGCTCTTTGGTAGAGTGTTTCTATAAGAGTTATTTTTTTAAATGTATGCTCCTTGATAGAGTGTTTCTGTAAGTTATTTTTTTAATTTTATGATTCTTGTTGGAGTGTTTCTGTAAGAGTTATTTTTTTAAATGTATGCTCCTTGGTAGAGTATTTCTGTAAGAGTTATTTTTTTAAATGTATGCTCCTTGGTAGAGTGTTTCTGTAAGAGTTATTTTTTTTAAATGTATGCTCCTTGGTAGAGTGTTTCTGTAAGAGTTATTTTTTTAAATGTATGCTCTTTGGTAGAGTGTTTCTGTAAGAGTTATTTTTTATAAATGTATGCTCCTTGGTAGAGTGTTTCTGTAAGAGTTATTTTTTTAAATGTATGCTCCCTGGTAGAGTGTTTCTGTAAGAGTCATTTTTTTAATCTATGCTCCTTGGTAGAGTGTTTCTGTAAGTTATTTTTTTAAATTTTTGCTTCTTGTTGGAGTGTTTCTGCAACATTGTATATTATTTCGTTTAACAAATTTAACAAGTTTTTGGTAAATGTATATATTTAAGATTAAAGAGAGAAAATGTCGGTGCAGTGCACCGTAACATTTATTTTAAAATATAGTGTCGCCTTCCCCACCTTCCGTGGACCAAGTCTGTCAGGATAGCTTGCAGGTAAGGGTAAGGTAGGTGGAAAGGTAGTTGTTTGGGTTCGAAATGGTACTGGAGGTTTCGTATTTTGATTTAATTGTAGCACTAACAGATAATACAAAATGTGATGTTAAAGGTGTTATAAAATAAATATAAGAACTTGAACGTTTGTACTCGTGGAAGAACTGGCTTAGTCGTGAATATTTAAACCGTTGGAACGTCTTACACGGCTCGTGACCCTCTACAGACTCGAACTCGGCACCCTGGGCACGGCGTTTACCCTCTAGCACAAGTAGTCTACCACTGATGACCCGAAGTTATAATCTACTGTGGCCCGGCGACGGACAGAGTAACTTCCTCCGAAACGGATGATATTGTGTAAGCCACGATAACAATAAAACAAAGTCTTTTATAACCTGATATGGCCTCGTTACTTCCAAACTATAACAAGTTTGTTATGAGTAGTCAGTATGCCTCTTGATTGTTTTCTAATTCATGACATAAAGTTGGCTTAGCGAGTGCTTTCAGTCACTTAGGTCCAACAAAGTTATGCAAATCACAATAAACATCCCAATCTAGCAGGGCTGGGACAGGAGGAATTTTTTAAATATCTACAATTTGAGTTGAGTTATTCAAAATATTCAACAAGTTTTTATGTAAAAATAAATAAAAGTAAATAATAGTTGGCACACTAGACTAGTTCGAAATTCAGATGGTCCTCAGGTGGCACACTAGACTAGATCAAAATTCAGATGGTCCTCAACTGGCACACTAGACTAGTTCAAAATTCAGATAGTCCTCAAGTGGCACACTAGATTAGTTCAAAATTCAGATGGTTCTCAAGTGGCACACTAGACTAGTTCAAAATTCAGATGGTCCTCAGGTGGCACACTAGACTAGTTCAAAATTAAGATGGTCCTCAAGTGGCACACTAAATTAGTTCAAAATTAAGATGGTCCTCAAGTGGCACAATAGACTAGTTCGAAATTCAGATGGTCCTCAAGTGGCACACTAAACTAGTTCAAAATTAAGATGATCACCAAGCGGCACACCAGACTAGTTCAAAATTCAGATGGTCCTCAAGTGGCACACTAAACTAGTTCAAAATTAAGATGGTCACCAAGTGGCACACCAGACTAGTTCAAAATTCAGATGGTCCTCAAGTGGTACACTAGACTAGTTCAAAATTCAGATAGTCCTCAAGTGGCACACTAGATTAGTTAAAAATTCAGATGGTCCTCAAGTGGCACACCAGACTAGTTCAAAATTCAGATGGTCCTCAGGTGGCACACTAGACTAGTTCAAAATTAAGATGGTCCTCAAGTGGCACAATAGACTAGTTCAAAATTCAGATGGTCCTCAAGTGGCACAATAAACTAGTTCAAAATTAAGATGGTCCTCAAGTGGCACACCAGACTAGTTCAAAATTAAGATGGTCCTCAAGTGGCACACTAAACTAGTTCAAAATTAAGATGGTCACCAAGCGGCACACCAGACTAGTTCAAAATTCAGATGGTCCTCAAGTGGCACACTAAACTAGTTCAAAATTAAGATGGTCCTCAAGTGGCACACCAGACTAGTTCAAAATTCAGATGGTCCTCAAGTGGTACACTAGACTAGTTAAAAATTCAGATGGTCCTCAGGTGGCACACTAGACTAGTTCAAAATTCAGATGGTCCTCAAGTGGCACACCAGACTAGTTCAAAATTCAGATGGTCCTCAAGTGGCACACTGGTCGGAGAAGTTTCACCCTTCCAGAACTATCCCCTCTCCAGAGCTTATACTCCCAGACCTGTACTCAGAAACCTATCCCAAGACATGTCAGTCCGGGGGGAAATCATGGATATACCGACCACCACTCTTCTGCGTCACGTGTTGGGCGTGTAGCCCTTCCTCACGCGACAGTCAATGTGTCGTCGTGAGAACGAGGAGGCCACATGGCCTACACATATACACACATTTCATTCGGGTAATAATTAGATTACGTTGATGACAACAAGTCTAGGGCCACTGGTCCGATGCTGGTTGGTACTCACGCAAAAAAAATTTGGTCACCATTAACCCGTATAGTATATCCCCAGGAAGTTAAAAGATTGTAAATATATCACCAAAAAGGTAAATTATCACTATTGTGGCCACAGAATAATAAAATATTGTACAATATATCCCTAGAAAGGTAAGGAAATGTAAATATATCCCCAGGAAGTAAGAGGTTTGCAAATATATCACCAGAGATGTTAAGGATTGTACAATGTATCCCCAGGAAAGTAAAGGACTGTAAAAAATATCTCCAGGAAGGTAAAAGATTGTAAAATATATCTCCAGGAAGGTAAAAGATAATAAAATATAACCCGAGGAGGGTAAAGGATTGTAAAATATATCCCCAGTAAGATGAAGGATTGTACAATAAATATATCCCCAGTAAGGTTAAAGATTGTACTATATCCCCAGTAAGATGAAGGATTGTACAATAAATATATCCCCAGTAAGGTTAAAGATTGTACTATATCCCCAGTAAGATGAAGGATTGTACAATAAATATATCCCCAGTAAGGTTAAAGATTGTACTATATCCCCAGTAAGATGAAGGATTGTACAATAAATATATCCCCAGTAAGGTTAAAGATTGTACTATATCCCCAGTAAGATGAAGGATTGTACAATAAATATATCCCCAGTAAGGTTAAAGATTGTACTATATCCCCAGTAAGATGAAGGATTGTACAATAAATATATCCCCAGTAAGGTTAAAGATTGTACTATATCCCCAGTAAGATGAAGGATTGTACAATAAATATATCCCCAGTAAGGTTAAAGATTGTACTATATCCCCAGTAAGATGAAGGATTGTACAATAAATATATCCCCAGTAAGGTTAAAGATTGTACTATATCCCCAGTAAGATGAAGGATTGTACAATAAATATATCCCCAGTAAGGTTAAAGATTGTACTATATCCCCAGTAAGATGAAGGATTGTACAATAAATATATCCCCAGTAAGGTTAAAGATTGTACTATATCCCCAGTAAGATGAAGGATTGTACAATAAATATATCCCCAGTAAGGTTAAAGATTGTACTATATCCCCAGTAAGATGAAGGATTGTACAATAAATATATCCCCAGTAAGGTTAAAGATTGTACTATATCCCCAGTAAGATGAAGGATTGTACAATAAATATATCCCCAGTAAGGTTAAAGATTGTACTATATCCCCAGTAAGATGAAGGATTGTACAATAAATATATCCCCAGTAAGGTTAAAGATTGTACTATATCCCCAGTAAGATGAAGGATTGTACAATAAATATATCCCCAGTAAGGTTAAAGATTGTACTATATCCCCAGTAAGATGAAGGATTGTACAATAAATATATCCCCAGTAAGGTTAAAGATTGTACTATATCCCCAGTAAGATGAAGGATTGTACAATAAATATATCCCCAGTAAGGTTAAAGATTGTACTATATCCCCAGTAAGATGAAGGATTGTACAATAAATATATCCCCAGTAAGGTTAAAGATTGTACTATATCCCCAGTAAGATGAAGGATTGTACAATAAATATATCCCCAGTAAGGTTAAAGATTGTACTATATCCCCAGTAAGATGAAGGATTGTACAATAAATATATCCCCAGTAAGGTTAAAGATTGTACTATATCCCCAGTAAGATGAAGGATTGTACAATAAATATATCCCCAGTAAGGTTAAAGATTGTACTATATCCCCAGTAAGATGAAGGATTGTACAATAAATATATCCCCAGTAAGGTTAAAGATTGTACTATATCCCCAGTAAGATGAAGGATTGTACAATAAATATATCCCCAGTAAGGTTAAAGATTGTACTATATCCCCAGTAAGATGAAGGATTGTACAATAAATATATCCCCAGTAAGGTTAAAGATTGTACTATATCCCCAGTAAGATGAAGGATTGTACAATAAATATATCCCCAGTAAGGTTAAAGATTGTACTATATCCCCAGTAAGATGAAGGATTGTACAATAAATATATCCCCAGTAAGGTTAAAGATTGTACTATATCCCCAGTAAGATGAAGGATTGTACAATAAATATATCCCCAGTAAGGTTAAAGATTGTACTATATCCCCAGTAAGATGAAGGATTGTACAATAAATATATCCCCAGTAAGGTTAAAGATTGTACTATATCCCCAGTAAGATGAAGGATTGTACAATAAATATATCCCCAGTAAGGTTAAAGATTGTACTATATCCCCAGTAAGATGAAGGATTGTACAATAAATATATCCCCAGTAAGGTTAAAGATTGTACTATATCCCCAGTAAGATGAAGGATTGTACAATAAATATATCCCCAGTAAGGTTAAAGATTGTACTATATCCCCAGTAAGATGAAGGATTGTACAATAAATATATCCCCAGTAAGGTTAAAGATTGTACTATATCCCCAGTAAGATGAAGGATTGTACAATAAATATATCCCCAGTAAGGTTAAAGATTGTACTATATCCCCAGTAAGATGAAGGATTGTACAATAAATATATCCCCAGTAAGGTTAAAGATTGTACTATATCCCCAGTAAGATGAAGGATTGTACAATAAATATATCCCCAGTAAGGTTAAAGATTGTACTATATCCCCAGTAAGATGAAGGATTGTACAATAAATATATCCCCAGTAAGGTTAAAGATTGTACTATATCCCCAGTAAGATGAAGGATTGTACAATAAATATATCCCCAGTAAGGTTAAAGATTGTACTATATCCCCAGTAAGATGAAGGATTGTACAATAAATATATCCCCAGTAAGGTTAAAGATTGTACTATATCCCCAGTAAGATGAAGGATTGTACAATAAATATATCCCCAGTAAGGTTAAAGATTGTACTATATCCCCAGTAAGATGAAGGATTGTACAATAAATATATCCCCAGTAAGGTTAAAGATTGTACTATATCCCCAGTAAGATGAAGGATTGTACAATAAATATATCCCCAGTAAGGTTAAAGATTGTACTATATCCCCAGTAAGATGAAGGATTGTACAATAAATATATCCCCAGTAAGGTTAAAGATTGTACTATATCCCCAGTAAGATGAAGGATTGTACAATAAATATATCCCCAGTAAGGTTAAAGATTGTACTATATCCCCAGTAAGATGAAGGATTGTACAATAAATATATCCCCAGTAAGGTTAAAGATTGTACTATATCCCCAGTAAGATGAAGGATTGTACAATAAATATATCCCCAGTAAGGTTAAAGATTGTACTATATCCCCAGTAAGATGAAGGATTGTACAATAAATATATCCCCAGTAAGGTTAAAGATTGTACTATATCCCCAGTAAGATGAAGGATTGTACAATAAATATATCCCCAGTAAGGTTAAAGATTGTACTATATCCCCAGTAAGATGAAGGATTGTACAATAAATATATCCCCAGTAAGGTTAAAGATTGTACTNCTCACAATCACCCTACCATTATAAATTAGCGTAAGTGCGTATAACCCGAACGGGTAGTAAGACGCGGTGCTAATAATAATAATAATAATACTAACCGTTCTGACTATCCTTATTTAGGTGGTGTATAAGGGACGCGATGAAAGGCCGGTGTTTTTGAAGTTTATATATATTATTATTTTTTGTTTAAAATATTTGTTTCAGTACAAGCATAGAGTTTAACTTTCGTCACATGGTGATATCAACAGTTGTTGAATATCTGTCATGATCATACCGGCATTAGATGAGAAACCTTTTAAAAGAAGAGAAAAAGTTGTCATTAAATTCCAGGACACACTTAATAAATAATCAACAACTGTTTATATCATCATATGAAGAAAATTAACCTTGATATTTCATATGGAAAGTTATTGAATTTATTTTGACCTTTTAAACATCATTAACATTTAAAGAAGTGGAACAAACTCACTTTTACAATAACGAGTTTTCAACCATGTTGGGAATCGATTCAGAGACACTGAAATCAAAAGAAAGCCTGAGCTAAGTGCTGGACTATATATTATCCTAATATTTCACTCGAAGGAAAAACGTCTGTTTGAAGGTCAACACCCACAACCAATATTTATATAACTTCACTTATAAGTTTATTTCTTTTACGAAAATACCGGTAACCTTTGTTTTGTATGGGCTTCCAGGAATCACTATTGAAGAGTATGTAAGCAAGTGAAACACGCTTAGTCAACAAAATCTTTTACTGCTTGCGTCCACGATAATTTATTTTTGTTAAGATGAATACTGTTTAATATTCGACAGTAAAAATGTACAAATTTGTCATCCCGATATTATATTTATAATTTAAAAAACTGTTACAGCTACAGTTTGATTTTCACAAAGAGCAAGTTAAAAACAAAAAATAATGGAAACTTATGATGCCACGATGACGGGGAAAAAATATTGCAAATGTATTTAGATTTTTAGTCCGTTTAATTAATATTATAAAGATAAATTATACAGTGATCCGCAAGGAAGATTTTGTGAAGCTTTTGATAGCTTTTTAATTAATAGATCAAATAATACTTGTATACAATGCCAAATTTTAGTGAATTTAAGTAAATGTTTAGGGTCGAAAGTGGGTTTTCAATAAAAAATATTAGGTTTAAGTTTAATATGCTTTTTAAAGTATTTTAATTGATTCATTCATGGAATAGGTTATAGCATTTTTAATTGATTCATGTGTGTGCACCACGTCTTTTTACCCTAATATTGTCAAAGGACCCGATATTTGAGCTTTAAAATCTATACGGGGTCGACGGATTTTTCTTGAGTGATAAAAATCCGTTGCACAACTTCCTTCGGAGGGGAAGTAAAGCCGCCGGTCTTGTGTTGATTGTGGCGTGTAAAAGAACCCTGGAAGGTATGTGAAAATACCTTTCTCAGCAAAATTGGAAGACCCTTTCTTTCTCGCTCATAGAAATTCTCGTGTGATAATTGCTGATATAATCAGTTGGTTCAGAAAATGCACGTTCAATACCTTAAATAAATGAAATTACTGCCCATATTGGCTATCCGCACACTTGCATTAATGGGGTAAGAATGAGGAGGGATTTTTTTATAAATGAACCTGCATTTGTGTAAATAAGGAGGGGGAAACCATTTAGGGAAGTTCAACCAACTGGTATTCGAATCCCGACCTCCTCGTTACTGACAATCGATTCTATTCCGTGTGTGACACCTTTTTTTCTCAACTTTTTATATGGAATCAAATTATGTTTGTTTGTTTTTAAGTAAAAATGATGAATTTTTTTTATTTATAATTACAATTCAATTTTCGTTGAAAGAGCCTTATCTGACCGTTATAAAAGTTACTAGATCGATTTTCAAGTGTTTATACGTCAATTCATGCAATATAACGCGTCACTCTCGGAATAGACTAGACTGTCGATGATGGGGAGATAGGGGTTCGAGTCCCAGTCGGGTGTATTGAGGGTGGTTTAACCTAAGTGATTTTTCCACTTTCCAGCCATGAAAATTCGGATACAATTACTCTAAAGTTAAGCCTTTCTCATCCCTAATAATATCAACATAATTAGGGTAGAGTATTGCCCAAACTGGTAATAAGACGTAGTGCAAAAAAAAACCACTATTACTATCATCACCGCGTCTTACTACCCGTTCGGGTTGTATGCACCTAAGCTAATGTGTAATGTTAGGGTGATTGTGAGATTAAATGGAGGACCTACAGCTTAACGTGGGATCCGAACCATGGTAGGAGGCTTGGCATTCCACACATTCACAAGTTGTGAAAACCGCTATTAACAAAGATAATGTTATTGTTAGCCGCAAGTATTTATGTTTGTATTTCCTAAAAGGCCCTTTCAACGGAAACTCGGCTGTAGCAACTGTCTACTTGTGGATTGAAGCCATGGCCTCTAAATACCGTGCTTGTTTATTTTTCTTCCATCACGTGTATATTTGTCCAAGAAAGTGAAGATCATTTCCCAGATTTATCTCGTTAGATCAAGGTCAGGGATCTGTTGAAGGGGCAATGTCCCGCCACGTTCGAGGATATAATATGTACTAAGCCTGTGCGAGCCTTTGAAATTTCGAATCCTAGAAATGAAATATTCGGGTTCGTTTTGAAATTTCAAATCTGAATAAATCTTAATAGTCGTATTTGATGGGCTTAGCTCGAAATTCGAATATATTCTTACTCAGTCAACAAATGTATATAATCAAGGGCAGTAGCGTACCAATGGGGGTAAGGGGGCTTGATCCCCCCTATCGTAGTTTGGGGGAGGGAGGAGGGAGATCTACGCAGATCCGAAGAGAAAATAAAATGGAGTGTTATAACCAGTTAAACATTGTGAGCAAAGAAAACATCAACTGCCACACACATCCTTGTGTTGATCATCCCTAGTAGTCCTAATTGATGTTCTTGCAGTCTAGGAAGTAGCCTAAGTCCTGAAGATTTGCGGAGGGTTCCAAATCTCCCAGTTTCCCACGTGGTTCCATCGAGGAGTCACACAGTGGCAAGACATCTACCTACTATAAATAATCAGCGATTTGTTTGTCAGTAGGCCATGTGACAGTTCAGCAAACTTTAATTTAGGCTTATTTATGTATTATTTTGTTAGATTATCACTTTAATAATAGTAAAAATATAAATTATCAAGTTAACAAATACCAGTAAAAACCTTCCAAAATGGTAATGGTAAAAAAAAATTGCCTCCAGCGATCGGGAGGGGGGGCTCCCCTCGAACCCCCCCTCAAACCCCACTACTTCGCAATCCTGCGTACGCTACTGAATAAACCAGAAACCAGTTGCTTGATAGAGTGAAGAAAGAAATTAACTTGTGTTCCATCCAGCTCGTCAATGAATCACGTGAGAGACAATAATAAGTTTGTGACAGTGAATATCTTGTACTACGATTAAAAAAAATGTGATCATTATTTGATTTTTCCTCTTTTTTGAGATAATTATTATTTATTACGTTATTATTTTTAATAAACCTAAAATACGTCTAAAATGTTTATCAACTTTAAAAAATATATATATTTTATTAGTGGATTGTATTCTGAAACTAAACATAGTAAAATATTTAACACAAATTCGATATGAAACATTATCATAGTAAGTCTAAAACAAATTAATCGAGTCAGATCTGAACCTAATTTTAAAATAAAAAAGATTTGATCAATTGTTTTTAATGCGTGGATTCGATTAATATTCGATTTGATAAAATACATTTAGTGTGGGATTCGAGTCCGACTCGACCCGACATTTTGTTTAGGCATGAGATTCGATTCGGATTAGATTCGGGTAAGTTAGCGAAGATTCGAATTTGATTCGAAATTGAAAGTTATGAATTCGTACAGGTTTAATATATACCCTAACTATGGTCAAGGCCGTAGCCAGGGGGGGGGGTTCAACCCCCCCCCCCCGAAAGTTTAAAAACGTAATGTAATACTGTCTTATTTACGGTTTATAAATATCAAAATCAAGGCACAAGGTAATATATAAGCTATTCAGCACTGTGCAATTTTTTTTTTT
>CABEEJ010000049.1:460664-497526 GCA_901482245.1 Timema douglasi
CCCCCTTTTCCCCCCCCCCCCAATAAATGTTTGTCTATTAACTCACTTTACCATCTGACACCTTATTTATATAGGTAGCGTTTCTAACTAATTAGCTAAGGATCCCGGGTTTGATTCCCGGAATGACCAAAAACTTTATTTTTGGTTATTGGTTTACGTAGGTAAATTAACGGCTGTGGGACTGGATGCTGTGTCTGTTCTTTAAGATAGACTATAATGCATTTGAAGCTACAACAGGCCTAGCAAGCTGGTAAAAATGGATGACTTGAATAAAAAATTGACCAAGGCCATGGACTGGAAACAGTAATGGATGTACAAAAAATACTCACTTCGGTACATTATGTTTTAAAAGAACAGCCCTACTATTACAAAGTATATAAGACAAACTAATAGATAAATCAATTATTATTTAATTCATTACCTGTTCGGGATGTAACCATATATGTACTAACTACGCTAGGAATGAGAGGAAGGTTGAATTGTAGAGGATGTGTACCCACATTTTCATGGACAAAGAGTGAAAAACCATTTAGGGAAAAACACCCTCAGTTCACACAATTGGGATTTAAACCCTGATATTTCCGTCATTGGCAGTTAAGTATATTACGAAAAAAGTGACGCCTTTAGTCTAGAGGTCGGAAACCGGTCGATCTTGCGACTATTTCTCGTCAATCGCGTAAGAAAACTACATATTTAAAAAAAAGTCCATCTTTTGTGTCTTTTAAACTCGTAAATATATCCAGTGCTTTAAAATAATATTTTACTGCAAGCTAAATAACCTTGATTGGTAATAATCGCCGATGTAATAGGAGAATTAAATAGTTTATGTTAAAATGTATATTTTATTTTTATAGAAAGGCGGGACGTAAAGTGGATAGATGATTGATGATCTCGGGACCTTTGGTAGGCTTATAAGTGGATCGGGGCCCCCCAAAAAAGGTGGCTGGCCCTTGGTTTAGAATTTAGATAATAATTAGACCATTGAAGTGTGTTGGAAAGTATAAGTTACCTTTCAATTTATTATTATTAACTTTCTCTCATCATCATCATTATTATTATTATTTTTAAATATAGTGACACTCGAATGATGTAGCCCTATGCACCATTTTAGTCAGAATCGAACATGAGAATACTTTGAAAATATATATTTTGAAAAGCTTAGGCCGATTGAATATATATATATATATATATATAATATATATATAGTATTTCATTTCTCATCTGCATATAATATCGCACTCCACCCTCCGTCCCTCCAATAAACGGTATTTCTTTCTTCTCCCCTTCACCCCCCCAACCCACCACCGGACGATTATTCTTTGTATCCCCTGTTCTTACCGCTAGCCCCCCCGTGGTTTATCGTGGCGCAATGCGGGAGTGCAGCGCGGCACTGCGGTGGAACACGACACTAAAGGGTTTCTGTGACGTCACACGCGCCCGTGCTGCGCCACTCCGCATCCACTCTGGGCCGAGTTACCACCACATCGACCCCTTTTTTTTCCGCAACCCGGTCAGGAACCTTCCATTACCGTCCGGAGAGGGTTGTATTGGTAGAGTTCGTCGACTCCAGATGAACGATTGGTAGGTGGGGTGAGGGGAGGCGTACTCATCATCATCATCATCATCATCATCATCATCATCATCATCATCATTATTATTATTATTATTATAGACAAGGGCGTAGATATATTCCATTCACCGTAGGAATTACTTCTGAAAGGTCATTTTCCCTACCATAAATCTACTATATAGTAGGATATTGGTAGGAATAAAGACCTTTCAGAGAGTAATTCCTACCGTGAATGGAATATAACTAATTTCTCTATAGTGCCCCCCTCCCCCCCATCATAAAAGTTTACCGGATCTTGCAATATACCAGACTGCCGATGACGGAGAGATCGGTAGGATTTGAATACCTATCGTTAGTACTAAGGGTGTTTTTTTTATTACTTAAATGGGTTTTCCACTCTCCCTCCAAGCAATTACGGATACATTTTCAAAAAAATAAAATACAAAAATACAATCTTTCTCATCCCTAGCACGTTGGACAAATTGTACATACAAGCGTTTAGCCTCAAATGGATAGTAAGACGCTGTGCTAAAGAAAAAAAAGGAAAAGAAAAATGTTTTTTCTAACTTCTGACTCACAACTTATGAATGTGGGGAATGCCAGGCCTCCACCGTGGTTCGGATTCAACGTTAAACTATAGGTCCTTCATTTCATCTCACAATCACCCTACCATTACACATTAGCGTACGTGCGTATAACCCGAACGGGTAGTAAGACGCGGTGCTAACAATAATAATAATAATTTCAATTTCAATTTCAATTTCCTTTATTATAGTGCTGGCCAACAGTCGTAAGACCTATAACAGGCCAGCACTGAAAAGTACACACGTACATACCTTAAAATACATATATTTACACAAGAAAAAATGATAGACAAAAAATGGCTAAACAATGTTATATATTGATGAATAGTTACGAGATAAAAAGTAGTTATTAATAATAATAATAATAAAAAAGTAACATTAAAAACAAATAACTAAATAGTAATCAGTAACATAATGCAAAAAATATAGCAGAATATTGTAAGTTTAAATAATATAGGCAGAACCTCTACATGATAAATTATTGATATGGGACATCCTTAAATAACTCTCTGAGTTTAGCTTTCCTTTTATGATAAAAGTCAAATTCGACAAATCTAGAATTGGCGCTATGGATACAACGACCTATAGGGCTCGTCTTATAAGAGCTATCGAGAAAAAATAATTTAGGATTACGAGAAGCCCGAGAAGGGATATGAACGCCTACATGATCAAGGGCAAATTTGCAATAAATATTGTTATTGAAAATATTAAAAACAAAAAGGGCATCACAATAAAGTCTACGCGAGAAGAGAGTTTGGAGCCCTAAGAGGTTTCGAATTCTGTCATAATCATAATAAATCCGGTTACTAAAGAATTTATCATAGCATGCAGCAACAAATTTTCTTTGAATGTTTTCTAACCTAAGAGAGTCAGTTAAGGTAATGGAATTCCAAGCAACAGTGGCATATTCTAACTTAGATCTAACCAGGGCGTAATACAGACATAAAAAACAGTCAACTTTCTTAAATGATATAGTAATAAATTTAATAAGCCCAAGTAATTTCAATGACTGGGAAATGACATGGTCAACATGATAGTGGAAATAAAGTTTGTTATCCAGGAGGACACCAAGATCATTAATACAAAGTGTACGAACTATGTTATCACTGCCCAATTTATAAGTAAAAAAGAAAGGATTAGTTTTCCTAGTAAAAGATATAGATTTGGTCTTAGATTTATTGATAGACATTCCATTTTCCAAAGACCATTGTAAAATACCATTTACATCATTTTGTAAATCTATACAATCTGCTATTGATTTGATAGTTTTAAATAATTTTACATCATCAGCAAAGAGTAAATAACTAGACGAGTTCAAATATTTACCAATGTCATCAATAAACACATTAAAGAGAAGAGGACCTAAATTAGAACCCTGTGGTATGCCACAGGGTGCTAAAAATGTTTTTGAGGTATGTGAATCAATTTTAATAATGAATGATCTTTCATGCAAATAACTGCTAAACCAATTTACATAAGAGTGAGAGAGTCCAAAATTACCAAGCTTAGAGAGAATAATATTATGCTGACATAAATCAAATGCCTTACTTTGGTCAAAATAAATAGCATCAACCTGACCTTGGGCAGAGACTTGAGGGGCAACATGCCCAAGAAATTCTACTAAATTCGTGACAGTAGATTTATTTTTTATAAAGCCATGTTGATTATCTGATAGTTTATTTTTAAGGTGGTGGAAAGTATGCTCATGTATGATTTTCTCGAATACTTTGGAGAAAGTGTTTAAGAGGGAAATTGGTCTGTAATTACAAACATTTGTTCTTACCCCTTTTTTATAGATAGGTATGACAACAGATTGTTTCCATGTAAGAGGAAAAGTTTCATTTGATAGGCTAATGTTAAAAATATAGGCTAACAAAGGGCTGAAAATGCTGGCACAGCCTTTAACAATAAAACTTGGAATTCCATCTGTCCCGGCACATCTAGAAGAACTCAATTTTTTTATAGCATTAGCAACATCCAAGGGTGTTATGTGGCATGGATACAAGGGCGCACTAGTTTCAATAACGGGGCAGGGTAAGACAGGAATAGCTGAATTATAAACGGAATGAAAGTAGGTCCCAAACTCATTAGCAATTAATAAAGGATCCACTATAGACTTGCCATTAATTTCTAGGATGGATGGGAAAACTTTATTCATACGATTATTTTTAACAAATTTCCAAAAATCTTTAGGTTTGCATTTAATACTATTTTCAATTGAGTTCATCCAGTTGGCTCTGTCTATAATCAAAGTAGTTTTAACTAATCTACGAAAATGAGAAAAATGAGAATAGAATACACTATTATTTGTTTGTTTAAACTTTTTGAAAAAATTGTTTTTTTTCCTAATATAGTATTTAAGTGTAGAAGAAAACCAATTAGGATATTTGGATGAATTAAGAATGGTAATTTGAGGAATATGCGTTCTGATTTTCCTTTGAACTAACTTGGTAAAATTATCTACAGCCAAATTAACATCCTTAGTAGAATAAACACAAGACCAATCAGCAGTAGCCAGGTCATTGTAGAGATTAAGGTAATCCCCATGTGCATAGTCAATATATGTATTAGGGGTGTCATTAATTTTAGTAGCAATAGGTACATCTAGTGAAATCAATAAGGGTGGATGAGCTAAATCAATATTTACTAGTGAATGAGAGCTTTGAGTAATAGAGGGGCGGTGAAAATTAGCAAAAACAAGGTCAAGGAGGTTAGTGTCATTATCAGCTTCATTAAATTGTTCTAATCCTATTATGTTGGTCGAAGCAAGAAGTTGAGTAGCTTTTAATTTAATGTAGAAATGAGAAATGTTCTGAGAATGATGATATTTCCAATCAATTTTGGGGCAGTTAAAATCTCCGAGTAGTATTATTCTATAGGGGTAGTTAGCCAACACACCTTCAAGAAAAATAAAGTAATCGTTAAATGCTTCGACAGTTGTTTGGGGAGCAAGGTATATGTTCCCAATTAGCAGTTTTTGGCGATCAAATGTTGGGATCTCAATCCAGACACATTCCATATTATTCTCTAGGTCAGTTCTCCTGACTACACCAGAAATAGTATCAATGACAGAAATGAGAACACCACCACCCCTTGAGATAGTAGCTCCATCATATAACCTATCGGCTCTATAAACATTATAGTTAGGGGGAAAGTAATTTTCATTAACAAACTCACTAGAGAGCCAAGTTTCAACCAAACAAATAATAGAGAATTCATTCAAACAAACATTAGAAAATAATTCCCTAGCTTTGGTACGCAGACCCCGAACATTTTGATAATATAGTAAAATATCACTATTAATCACTGAGATATGGGTTGGGTGGTATCCTCCAGACCTCCATTGATGGTCACGAGTGGGGTTCTAGTTGAATCCTCTTGTGGGCCAAGGTCAGATGCAACAGCAGCGATTTCAGAGGCAGACGCACAGGGAGACTCCTCACAGATAATCTGCTCTGGCAGCAACTTCCCATAGAAAGGTGCAATGAGACAGCCAGACGGCCAAATGTCACCATTGTTTATCATGGGAAAATCATAATAATAATAATAATAATAATAATAATAATTTTAACTCCTGACCCACAGACAACTTGAAGCAAATACTAAAAAGTAGTCCCGGAAAAAAGTGAATTTGCTATACAAAAAAAGTAGATACATTTTTCTTTTTATCGAAAACAAAAAGTATCTTTGTTTGCTAAAACACTTCCTTACAGTAATTTTATAATTATATTTATGCTAACATTATATTTTCCAAGTATAGTACGAGAGTTATTTCAGTTATTTCACTCGCTAAAAGAAAAATTTAAAACTTAACCAAACTCATTAAAAATATAGACCGCGTGGAATGTTCTCGTGAATGGACTGATCACACTTGTTGCGTTCTATTTTTAAAATTCCCAAGCTTATTTATTTTCGTGGGGAAGAATAAATTTGGCCTAAAGTATTTTCTGAGCTCACGAAACAAGAAGAGCGAAAATAAAATACTTTGTCGCCACAAGCGAGGAAGAATCTAAAATTAATTACAAGACTTCTTTTTTTTTTTATAAAAACTTATATCCTTTCGTGTATATAATTTGGAAAGCGTTGTCGTCATTTTTGGTGTAATTAACAAGGTGGCCGATAGAGTTCCAAAAGTTTGTGGATTAAAAGTCTTTGTTTTTATTTTTGTTTTAAAATCTCTTATAGAAATACCAACTTAAAAATAGATCATGGCGACATTGAAGATGTTTTATAAGAAACTTACTATAGTTCGTTCGCGGTGACTTGGGCCATTTTCTGACCGTTGAAAAGCGTCTGACAAATAACGATTCAAAAATATGTGTAACTTTGACAAGTGATATAAAATGTAATTTCATACGTCAAGTCATATAATCTGCAGCTGTCACCTTATATATATATATATATATATATTTTCGACATCCTAATAACCGTTCGGGTTATACGTCTATACATTAATTATGCTAATGTGTCAAGGATGAAGAAGGTTGAATTTATAAGAATTGTGCCCACATTTGTGTGGAGGAAGATAGGAAATCCATTTAGGAAAAAATCCTTCAATACCCCAAACCTGGATTCGAACATCAATCTCCCCGTCATCGGAGACCAGAGTAGCACCATAGACCATTCGGCCACCGAAGTGTGTATTTATAAATTAATATTAGCGTAGTAATAGGATGAAAAAACTCCATCTATATGAAAAACCATTGCACCCGGTAAAATATTCTATTATTTATCACCCGCTTCGGTGGCCTCATGGTCTAACGCGCTACTCTCGTAAAAGACAAGACGGCCGGTGACGGGGAGATCGAGGTTCGAATCTCATTCGGTTGTACTTGTTATTTTTTTAAACTGATTTTTCACTCTCCTTTCACGTAAATTCGAATATACTTCCTGTTAATTTTACCTTCGTAATCCCTAAAACCATTGGAGTAATTAGTACCTAAACGTAAAACCCAAACTGGTGGTAAGACACGGTGCTAAAAATAAAATTTCCATTGTAGACAGCAACCCAGTATTATTTTTTTGTGGCTCGGACCACGTGACCAGTGATTGCAGGCGGACACACGGAGGAAGCAATCCCCTGAAGGAGTTCGACCCCCTGACATCATCGAACAAGTGCAACCACGTGTCTGACGCCGTAGACCACTCGGCCTCACACACCTCCTCAGTCAGTCTCTCTACTCGCCGAGCGAAGGTGATGGACCAGATAGTGTTTTGTTAGTTGTGCCACGGTACGTTGCACCTTTGCACGACTCGGGTGTAAAAATACCTGTCGTGGTGAAGGTCGAGGGTGTTGCACGCTGTCTCCCTAAGTACAGTAGCCCCATGGCTTTTTTGGTGCTGACTGACAGCTTTGAAAAGTTACCAGACCAAATTATGTATCCCTACGCCGAACCATATGCTCTGCAAACACATGTGTTTAGCAGATGTCACTTTTGACTGTCAAAATTTAGGTATATACCTAAATGTTGACTGTCAGAAGTCAGCTGTGAGCTGTCATTCAGCACTAAAGAAGCCATGGGGCTACTGTAGGATGGACCAAGGATGACATGTTAAGGCGGCCGCCTCTGTCAGAGAGAAAGTATCGATCGCTGTCAGGTTACACGTCTTCAAATAAAATAGTTTGAGTAGTTTTATCAAAGCTTATACTCCCTTTTGCCCTTCGCCTATAACCATTCTTTACCATGTCAATATGAAAGAAGGGAAAGAAAACTATAAAGTTTCTTATCATTTAAAAAGAATAATCATTTATTTGCAGTATTTGACGAGCACTTTCTTAACCAACTGTTTATTTAAGCACACTACTTATTATACTAACTTGACCCGCTTCGGTGGCGCAGTTAGCTAACGTGCTAGTTTCGTGTTGAACTAGACTGACGAGGACTGGGAACTTTTTGCTCAGGTGAACTGGGGGGTGGGTGTTCCAAATAGTTTTACACTTTCCCTCCAAGCAAATGCGAGTTCACTTCCTCTATATTCAACCTTCCCAATTCGTAGGCCATTAGCGTAGCTTAATTAGTACTTAAGCGTATAGCCCAAACGGTTAGTAAGACGCGGTACTAAATAATAATAATAATAATAACTTATACCTAGAATAGATACAACACCCAGCCCCCGGTCGTTAATTCCTCGCTGTGAAAGGGTAGACCCACATTACACCAATGATACATTTTAAGCCATGGCAGGAATCGAACCAGTGACCCCTAACTCACTAGGCAGACACGCTAACAACTGAACTAAGGTGTCTGGCGAGAAAATACTAATAGTTGTCAGGCCCCATGGCTTAAAATACAATAGTCTGTGTCGTTATCTGGGACAACTTATTGATCATGTCCAAGCTCATACTCCCTTTCACCCTCAATATACAGCCACTCTTTGTCATAAAAATGGGAAAGAAAACTATGAAACTTATTATCTCAAGGTAAAGAGCAAAGCTAGCTGCTAATTCACCAATATATTACGTTTTCTGTTGTTAGCCTATAAAAAAAAGCCGTATTTGTTAGAGTAAAGGGTGACCTGGTGGTCTACTAGTAAGGTGTCGGACTTCTATACTAGAGGTCCGGGGCTCAATCCTCGGTCCCGGCACAGATTTATCTGATTATCAAACCCTTCCTTCACCTCTGACAAGACGTGTATTAATCACAACGTGTGAATGTGTGGAATGCCAGACACTCTACAGTGGTTCGGATCCCATATTTAATTGTGGGTCCTCCATTTCATCTCACAATCACCCTACCATTGCACATTATCGTAAGTGCGTATAACCCGAACGGGTAGTAAGACGCGGTGCTAGTAATAATAATAATAATAATAATGTTAGAATGAAGCATGATTCACACGCTCGCTGTAAATAAAAAGCAGAATCTGCCTCACAGGCGCAGCAATTTACAAGCTTTAAGTTGACCCATGATGCATTGCAACGATAATGTAAGACAGATGACTATCAACAGATTTTATTTTAATAGATATACATGTATTTTAGATCATTGTCTCGATGGATGTTTTCAAATTATAACGCTGTGTCGTGGAACAATCCATTACATCGATACACATGCTTTACATTAACGGGTTATTTCAAATCTCCTTACAACGGCCAACGAAGCTGTCTGTTATCTTCTGGCTGTAGAGCGCATGCGTTGTCGAATGCGCATGCGCACTTATTTGAGAAAGTCGGTTCTGATATTTGATTGGTTCCCCTGTGCCTAACATCTTGAGCAGAGCAGACAAAGTAGAGAATAGTTGAACTTCAGCAGAACAGCTCACACCCGCCTCGGTGGCGTAGTTGGCTAACGACGCGCTAGTCGTGTTAAGCTCGACTGCTGAGGACGGGGAGATCGAGGTTCGAATCTCGGTCGGGTGAACTGGGGGTGATTTTTCCTAAATGGTTTTCCACTCTCCCTCCACGCCAATGCGGGTTCACTTCCTCTAATTCAACCTTCCTAATCCATTAGCGTAATTAGAACTTAAAGCGTATAGCCCGAACGGGTAGTAAGACGCGGTGCTAAATAATATATATATATATTATTAATAATTATTTCTAGAGGGAGGGTGTGTGGATTTGAACTTCAGAAACACTCCCTCTCAGAATGGACCTTGAGCTCTAAATTTTATTTGAAACAAAGTATCCACGTGTGTGTGTGTGTGTGTGAAGTAGAGATGTAGTAATCATAGAAAACGTTTGATTCTAAAAGCCATGTGCACACATCTGCGCTAAAGTGTATCACCTTGACTGAGTCGCAACAGACGGAATGCACAACTGCGATCTCTGAAACATGTAGACGGTGAATAAATAAATAAACTTCCCTCCCCTCTAAATAATTATACCATCCTCCTTCTTTAAGGTGAATTAAAAAAAATAAGTATATGCTGGCTGGGAAGTGAAACGCAGGGGGTGTGTGTATGTGTGCGTGTGTTTGAGGTGAGGGTGGGTGGAAGGGTGGATGGTAATGAGGGGGGCTGAGAGAAGAAAAAAAAAAGTTCCTAAACTGGTAATTTTTGTTTGAAATGTAAACTAATAATTGATTTGTTATTTAGACATAGTTTTGATTCGTTAAATAATTTACATTTAATTTGTATTTGTTTACTTGAATTTATATTTAACGGGGCTGTCTCAGTAAGCAAGAAATTGCAGAGCAATATATAATTTTAAGATGCGTTGTTTAAAAAAATCACTCACTCCAAAAAAAAAAGTCGCAAGACTCCAAAAGGGACATTTTCCCTTAACAACCTTATAGTTTGAGTTTTATTTAAATGTGTGAAAATATTACATTAGCTCATGTTTAACAACACTTTAAGCATATTTGTGGAGCTATATTTTGATTAAAAAGGGCTTTAGATTTAGCCTTTATCTGAAAATACAGTAATTTTTTGTTAGGCTCACTATATAACATTTTAAGATATTTGAAAACTAGCAGCGAGCTTTCTTCTTTACCTTGAGATATCTAGTCTCATAGTTTTATTTTCCCTCTTTCTTATTGAGATGGGTGGCTGTATGTGAAGAGCAAAAGGGAGTATTTAGACAGAATAGAGAGGTACAGTAGCCCCATGGCTTCTTTGGTGCTGACTGACAGCTCACAGCTGACTTTTGACTGTCAACATGTAGGTATATACCTAAATTTTGACTGTCAGAAGTGACAACTGCTAAACACATGTTTTTGCAGATCATATGGTTTGGCGTAAGGATACATAATTTGGTCTTGTAACTTTTCAAAGCTGTGAGCTGTCAATCAGCACCAAAGAAGCCGTGGGGCTACTTTAGTTCCATAGAACGACACAGACTAAAGTCCTAACACCGATTGATACTTTCTCTCTGACCAAGGTGGCTTCTTTAATATGTAGTTGTTTATTTTCGTTAACAACCTGTTTGTAATGTAAACGTGTCTAAATATAGTTCAATCACGGTAACTCCTCCCTGTTACTATAAGTCCAAAGCTAAGTCAAGTAAATTGGCATCACTTCAAAATTACTTATCATATTTACGAGGAAGTTGAGCACAATTTTAGTAACTTAAAAAAAAAGGACAAGAAATTATCATACATCTACTATTGGAAATTTGAAGATTATCTACTAAACTCCCATAAAATCTTTTAATACCTCCATCTTTTTTGTCGTAATCCGCCTGACGAGAATGGTCAGATCCATCTTCTCAGGTTGCACCTTGTCTTACTACCCGCCTGGTATAGAATAAGCTCATGGAGTGAGAATAAGGAAATCATGTTTTAGAAATGCCACCCACAGTTCACCTCTGATCTCAATCGAAGTCAAACCTGCCTGAAAAGAGTCAGGCGTGCTCGCCACCAGCCTAAAACCTGCCGGTACCAAACAACCATCCTTATGAACATCCGAATTTGATTTAAGGTAGGGTTGGAATGGACGTGATAAAAGGACAGTTTTCTTGAATATCTGTCATGAGCATAACAGCATTATATGTCATGAGAATAGCAGCATTATATGTCATGAACATAGCAGCATTATATGTCATGAGCATAGGAGCATTATATGTCATGAACATAGCAGCATTATATGTCATGAGAATAGCAGCATTATATGTCATGAGAATAGCAGTATTATATGTCATGAGAATAGCAGCATTATATGTCATGAGAATAGCAGCATTATATGTCATGAGCATAGGCGCATTATATGTCATGAACATAGCAGCATTATATGTCATGAGCATAGCAGCATTATATGTCATGAGAATAGCAGCATTATATGTCATGAACATAGCAGCATTATATGTCATGAACATAGCAGCATTATATGTCATGAGAATAGCAGCATTATATGTCATGAACATAGCAGCATTATATGTCATGATAATAGCAGCATTATATGTAATGAGAATAGCAGTATTATATGTCATGAGAATAGCAGCATTATATGTCATGAACATAGAAGCATTATATGTCATGAACATAGCAGCATTATATGTCATGAACATAGCTGCATTATATGTCATGAGAATAGCAGCATTATATGTCATGAACATAGCAGCATTATATGTCATGAGAATAGCAGCATTATATGTAATGAGCATAGGAGAATTATATGTCATGAACATAGCAGCATAATATGTCATGAAAATAGCAGCATTATATGTCATGAGAATAGCAGCATTATATGTCATGAACATAGCAGCATTATATGTCATGAGAATAGCAGCATTATATGTCATGAGCATAGCAGCATTATATGTCATGAGAATAGCAGCATTATATGTCATGAGCATAGCAGCATTATATGTCATGAGAATAGCAGTATTATATGTCATGAGAATAGCAGCATTATATGTCATGAGAATAGCAGCATTATATGTCATGAGCATAGGAGCATTATATGTCATGAACATAGCAGCATTATATGTCATGAGCATAGCAGCATTATATGTCACGAAAATTTCAGCATTATATGTCATGAGCATAGCAGCATTATATGTCATGACCATAGGAGCATTATATGTCATGAACATAGCAGCATTATATGTCATGAACATAGCAGCATTATATGTAATGAGCATAGCAGCATTATATGTAATGAGAATAGCAGCATTATATGTCATGAACATAGCAGCATAATATGTCATGAAAATAGCAGCATTATATGTCATGAGAATAGCAGCATTATATGTCATGAAACATAGCAGCATTATATGTCATGAGAATATTAGCATTATATGTCATGAGCATAGGAGCATTATATGTCATGAGAATAGCAGCATTATATGTCATGAGAATAGCAACATAATATGTCATGAGCATAGCAGCATTATATGTCATGAGAATAGCAGCATTATATGTCATGAGAATAGCAGCATTATATGTCATGAGAATAGCAGCATTATATGTCAAACTTTGTAAATGAAGAGAAAAAGTTTTCATTAAATTCCAGAAAACACTTGACAGATATTCAACAACTGTTGATATCACCATGCGAAGATAATGAAACTTTATATTTCTACTGTAGAATTATTTGATTTATTTAAAAAAAAAAAGTTTTTTTCTAGAAAAACTGCAAAAACCCTGGGATTATCTCGCGTCACCTTCCACCGTACCATAACAAATACCAAAACGTCATACATACTATAGGATCAGTCAATCAACTAAATCCGACTTTATTTTTAATAATTTACGGGCTCTACATCTAATCTACGTCATTGGACTTTATAACTTTGTTTTTTTGCGAGAAAATATATTTTAACTGCCCGCTCATAAAATGTGCGACCGTGGATGGATAAATAGATATAAAATAAAACCTTCAAATTCTCATTTAAGTTTTCCTCGAGGTCATTCGTGTTAAGATACAATGAGTCCATCGATGCCAAGTCACTGAAATAGTCCTAGGCAATATATAAATATATATATAACATTTTATTTCAACGCTGTTGAAATTTATCGGCTACACCGCCCTTGAAATAGCGTGTCTTTAAAAGATTCATTCGTTTTGCCCTCGGTCCGAGTCGAACCAGAGAGGAACGGGGTCAACGCCGGTGACATCTCCGAAACTGTTGTAAACTCCTCCCGGGTTTCAGATGTTTATTATTGCTATTATTCGGTCGTTTGATGGAAGATATATGAAGCTTCAGCAGATGGAGGGGTAAACCACCTCGCCTGTCTATTTAACTTTATGACTATGTCTATTTCTCTCTCGTTTTGTTTTTCGCCACATTTATCCGGCTATTTTTCTTCCCTTCACTTGTTTCAGAGTTACCGCTCGCTAGTTATATATGTGTGAGTGTGTGTTTGGGAAACTTTCGACTCAGAAGAAAACAAACTTAACGGCGAATATTCGTTCGATTTGAGGCTTTACAGAAATGGCTTTTTCCGATGCCTGAATATATTATTATTATTATTGTTAGCACCACGTCTTACTACCCGTTAAGGCTATACGCACTAACGCTAATGTGTAATGGTAGGGTGATTGTGAGATGAAATGGAGGACTTACAGTTTAACGTGGAATCCGAACCACGGTGGAGGCCTGGAAATCCACACATTCACAAGTTGTTATTAATACACGTCTTGTCAGAGGTGAAGGAAGGGTTTGGTAATCAGATAAATCTGTGCCGGGACCGAGGATTGAACCCCGGACCCGAGCAAAAAGTCTGACACCTTACCCCTAGACCGCCAGGTCACCCTAAATATAGTAGATAACATTCTTTTTTTTTTAAGAAGTTTTCTGGCCTATTTGGGTATTTTGATTAATTTATTATTCATTTTAAACATATATTACCAACTTCGGTGGTCGAATGATCTGAAGGCGTCACTCTCACGATAAAGTGGACTGCCAATGGGGTTCGAATCCCGGTCAGGAGAAACCTAGCTTTTCCCCTAAATAGTTTTCCACCCTTCCTTCAAGCAAACGCGGGGAAACTTCGTCAAAACTCAACCTTCCCCATCCCTAACACATTTGCGTTATCAGTACATATATGCTTTTTATCCTAACGGGTAGTGATATGCGGTGCAAGATAAATAATTAGGCCTATATAAATTTATTTTCTCACAACAAAACTATCTTTTTTTTAGCACCGCGTCTTATCACCTTTTCAATTTTATGCTTATGTACTAATTACGCTCATAATTTTAGTGATTAGGAAGATTATATTTAGAGGAAGTATACCCGCATTTGCGTGGAGGGAAAGTGGAAAACCAGCTTCAATACACCCGATTAAGATTCAAACCTTTATCTCACCGTCATCGGCAGTCTATTCATACCATGTGGCCACCGAAGCAGGTAACAAAACAATTAATTAATCCTTTCCCTCCATCCTTCGCGTCTCACAACCCCATTTAGAAAAAATATATATATATATATATATATATTAATTACACTAAGGTGGTATTTATGAGTAAGGTACAATGTGGATCAAATGTGCCCGCATTTGTATGGGAAGCCATTTAGATAAAAACCACTTTCGGTAGACCATATTAGACGAGTTTACATTCAGACCACGTGCTCACAGACTTTACTTATTCATTAGTAGTATTTTAAAGAAAATTATGCTCACATTTTACTTGAGATGAGTGTACAGAATAGATAAATCGTTTATTTGAGCGCAATCTTATCTTAATAAAGAGGTTTATCATTTATATGACGCATGGATGATCTCGCCAGCGTTCACAAGAATACAAACAGATTTTAATGGAATGTAACGTGAGAGTTTTTTATTTGTTTCTTAATTTGCGCCTCGCCTTACTACCCACCCGAGATATCCAGCTTTATTTAAACTAATGGGGTACGGATGAGGAAGGAAGAATTTAGAGCAAGATATTATCCTCGTTATGCATGGTGTGCAAATAGCGAGGAGGTTAGGGTTCAAATCCTAGGCAGTATATATATGAGGGGTTTTTTCTACCTAAATAGCTTCTCGCCATATCCCAAGGAAGAACCTTTATATGACAGCTAAAAAAAAGTTACTTTATCTACTTTCACGTATTCATACGTCAAGTTGTGTCCCATCTATCACTTTCGATAGATATAATCAATACTTATAAATTATTATTATTATTATTTAGCACCGCGTCTTACTACCCGTTAGGGTTATACGCTTCAAGTACTAATTACGCTAATGGATTGGGAATTGGGAAGGTTGAATTAGAGGAAGTGAACCCGCATTTGCGTGGACAGTTCACCCGACCGAGATTCGAACCTCGATCTCCTCGTCCTCGGCAGTCGAGCTCAACACGACTAGCGCGTTAGCCAACTACGCCCTCGAGGCGGGTTAATACTTATAAAATAACCCTAATTAAATAGTAAAATGTCAACAATAGTTATCGCAAGAAAATTATGCTTGTATTTTCTATTAAAATTCTGTTGGGTGCGCGGAGTAATCTTTCCTTTCACGGCGCTGAAAGGGAAGTGACGTGGATTGTTCATCTTTATCTTCCCAGCCCTGACTTCCTTTTTTTGCTTGATGACGTAATTCCTTCACCACATGCTCCCATGTTTCTGATCGCACCACTTCCGGTCCCCTATAGAAGGCAACTAGATTAGGTCAAAAAAAACACACACACACACACAAGGACGTGTTTTTCAGATGACATTCTGATGGAGGGATTGTGTAAATATAGAGAAATGACACCCGGAGAGGGATTTGAACGCTGATCATACGGCTCCATGTCTTGACCACTCGCTCTATCGACTTGGGTGACCTGGTGGTCTAGGGGTAAGGTGTCAGAATTCTGTGCTGGCGGCCGGGGTTCAATCCTCGGTCCCGGCACAGATTTATCTGATTACCAAACCCTTCCTTCACCTCTGACAAGACATCTTGTGAATGTGAGGAATGCCAGGCCTCCACTGTGGTTCGGATTCCACGTTAAGCTGTAGGTCCTCCATTTCATCTCACAATCACCCTAACATATTACACATTAGCGTAAGTACGTATAACCCGAACGGGTAGTAAGACGTGGTGCTAATAATAATAATCATCATCATCTATCGACTCGGCTATACTCTAATTCCATCTTGACTATCTGTCATTCGACTTTAATAAACACCAGCTTCGGTGGAAGAACGGTCTAAGGTCGGGGTTTTGAATATCTGTCAAGAGTGTCCTGACCCACCTCTGTGGTGTAGTTAAATAACGCGCTAGGCTCGTGTTGAGATAGACTGCCGAGGACGGGGAGATCAAGGTTCGAATCTCGGTCGGGTGAACTGGGGGTGGTTTTTCATAAATGGTTTTCCACTCTCCCTCCACACAAATACGGGTCCACTTCCTCTAAATTCAACCTTACCAATCCCTAGCACCATTAGCGTAGTTAGTACTTAAGCGTATAACCCGGATGGGTAGTAAGACGTGGTGCTAAATAAAAAGATAAAAAAGAGTGTTCAGAAAATAAATGACAATCTTTTCTCTTATTTAAAATTTTCTAATTTAATGCCGCTATGCCCATGACAAAGGGTGAAAATTTATTTTTTAACCAACCGCTTCACCTAAAACTCAGGGGCTTTAGGGGACACGCCCCCCAACCACCGGAGGCAAGAAAATTTTCGAACTATATGTACTTCGATAAGCTATTTCGAAGATTTTTTAGATAGTAATTGTGGAATTTGGTTTAATATTTTTTTAAACTAGTCACTATCATTAAAAATAAGCCTAGCCTTGGCTCTAAGAAAATAGTTTTTAAACATTCTCCAAAACACCAAGTTTAATAGACTAAAACTTTTTCAAAAAACTTCTAACTAATTAGGTACTTTTAACTTCATTCCAAATCACTCGATAAATGTACTGTTTTTGACAAACATCTTTTTAGTCAACCTGTAGATTGCTTCTCGGAAACTACTCAAGATAATCAAGGCAAGGAAAATGACGGCAGAAAAGGCTAATATTATTAGTATTGTATTATGATGTGGCTTGTGAGATTGTATGAAAACCGACCATTCAACCTACACATGCATAATTATTAACAAAGGGAACTATTTCTACGCTGCCATTGATGTTACAAAATAGTTACTTTTAGATTTTGTTTGTAACTCGTTAGAAAAACATTGCTGTTCAGAAATTCTATGTCCCCATTTAAGCTAAAATTAACTATCGACACAGTTGATATTTACGATAACTTAAGTAAAATTGTATAAGTAATAATTATTTTCTTCAACCCCTGCAATGCAGGGGTACGTTTACCCTCAACCCCTGCAGGGTCTGTTATCCGCCACTACCCTTGACAGATATTTAACAACTGTTGATATCACCACGTGAATAAAATGAATCTCTATGTTTCTATTGGAGAAATATCTTTTTAATTTTGACAAAAAAAAAAGTGTTGATATAAAAACTGAAAAAACACCGCCTTTCTTCGCGTTCCTTACACTCTCACCTTAACAAGTGGTCTGACGCACAGCTCCATTGCAAACTTGTCAATTTGTTATGAAATTATGAGTTTTACTAAACCTAAATTTAACCCACTTCGGTGGCCCTATGGTCTAACGTGCTACTTTCGCAATATACTAAACTACAGATTACGGGGAGATTGAGGTTCGAATCTTGGCCGGGTGTACTAAGGGGTGTTTTACACTAACATGCAAATGCGGGTACACTTACTCTAAATATAACCTTCCCAATCCCTAAAACCATTAGCGTAATTAGCACACAAGCGTATAACCCGAACGGGTAGTAAGATGCGGCGATAAAATAAAACAACTAAAGCATCGCTTCCAGCTAATAATAATTTTTAAGGTGACCTGGCGGTCTAGGGGTAAGGTGTCAGACTTCTGTGCTGTGGGTCCGGGGTTCAATCCTCGGTCCCGGCAAAGATTTATCTGATTACCAAACCCTTCCTTCACCTCTGACAAGACATCTTGTGAATGTGGGGAATGCCAGGTCTCCACCGTGGTTCGGATCCCACGTTAAACTGTAGGTCCTCCATTTCATCTCACAATCACCCTACCACTACACATTAGCGTAAGTGCGTAAAACCCGAACGGGTAGTAAGATGCGGTGCTAATAATAATAATAATAATTTGTAACATGTAATTATTTCTAAGCTCACACAAAAGTAACTGCGTGTAAACATGAGTTTATGTAAATAGTTGTTATTGAGTTTATATTAATTTTTTAACAAAGTAAGTTATATGAAAAACATTTAGTTAAAGATCTTTTAATAAAACTTTAAAGTAATTTGAGAGGTTTTGAAAAATCTAAAGAAAGTAGTGTAGTTTTTATTTAAAAATGATTAAGACATTAAACTAGTAGATTGAAATAATTAAATCCACACACAAAAATTTTTATTTTTTAAGTTGTGTGACTTGTAAATAATTTTTTAAGCTATTTTGTTTTGTTTTTGTGCTAGATTTACTTTAAGGAATTTAATTCTTGGTGTTTGTTTTTGTTTGAGGTGCAAAGTATTGTATTATAATAATTTGTACTGATGTAAAATATACCTAAGTAAAATGATAGGTAGAAATAGTTACAAAAGTGTTGTGCAGGGCATACTTTGTACCCATTGTCACACATGCAGCAGAAACATGGACATCGAATATAAGAGAGACAAGGAAAGTGGAGGGCATGGGAATGAAGTCTGTGAGGAGCATGTTAGCTGTCATGAGGAGAAACAGGATTAGGAATGAAGTTACCTGGGATAGAGTGGGGGTACAGGGAATAAATGAAATAGTAGAAGAAACAAAACTGAGATGGTATGGGCATGTAATGAGGATGGAGAAGTAGAGGATGCCAAATAAATTGTTGGAAATTAAGTGTGTAGGAAAAAGATCGCAAGGGAGGCCAAGAAAGAGATGGGAAGAGCAGATAACAGAAAGTATTCAGGTGATTAGAGAAGAATGGAAAAAAGTAAAGGACGGAGAGTGGTGGAAGAATAGAAGAAGATGAAGGCATTTTACTAACTTGACCCGGCCACATGATGGAAACAGTTGATTATAATGATGATGATGATGATAAGTTACATAAAACGTGTCTGTATCATAGTTTATAATATTTGTATATGTGGACCAACTGGTTTTTTTTTATTCACTAGCCACCACTGCATTACCGCTGATCTCGTGCTTAAAGTTAAAACTTTCTCAGCGATATATAGCTCTGCAATGAACGTAGAAAACCGGAAGTGATTATTTGTACCCGCATCAGGAAGTGGCGATACTACTTTATTGATATGCGTTTATGGGGGTCCGATAGAATAATAACCTCAAAAACAACGATTTCAGAGCGGTGGGTTATGAGAATTGTACTTAGCGAATTGTTATTTAATTTGTTCAATGGAATATACAAGGGCCGTTACGGTGGTCGCATGATTTAAGTCGCAACTCTCGCGGTATTCCCGAATACCAGGATATCCTGGTTCGAATCACAATCTTCCTAACATATTAGCGTAACTATTGCATAATATGTATATAGACCGAATTGGTAGTAAGACACAGTGAAAACAAAATAAAGCAAACCTTTCTCAAGAAAATGTTGATATATTTATTTCTTTTCAAAGCCGAGTAGCTACACAAATGAGACAAACTGTTTTCAAAATTCATAAACGAACATCTATTTTAAGGTTAATTCCCAATCTGGGAAACTAGAATCAAGTTTTTTAATTTTTATTCGTGGTTTCTCGTCTTTACCCTTTTCTTTTCGTTTTAAAAATAATATTTATGTCAACATATATTTTGGGAAAACTTGTATTTGTATCTATTATTATTATTATTATTATTAGCACCGCGTCTTACTACCCGTTCGGGTTATACGCACTTACGCTAATGTGTAATGGTAGGGTGATTGTGAGATGAAATGGAGGACCTACAGTTTAACGTGGAATCCGAACCACGGTGGAGGCCTGGCATTCCCCACATTCACAAGATGTCTTGTCAGAGGTGAAGGAAGGGTTTGGCNGTGAAGGAAGGGTTTGGTAATCAGACAAATCTATGCCGGGACCGAGGATTGAACCCCGGCCGCCAGCATAGAAGTCTGACACCTTATCCCTAGACCGCCAGGTCACCTTGTATCTATCAGCTATCTTATACAATGATATGAAGAAGGAACAAGAAACGTGGATAAAAACATATAAAAGGAACAAACACAATATGGCTTTTACAATGAAAATAAGAACACAGTTCACACTTTACATTGCTGCCACTGGACAAAGAGGTAATGTTTGCCTCTTAAAGAAACTCGGTCATTACCGCCTAATCCCCCGACCTAGGTTTCATTCTATCGGAACTCATCAGGAGGGAGTGTGAAAAGCTAAACGCAACTTCCTAAAAGAGTAAACCACTAAAAATAAAAGGGAGATAAAGGAAATCGGTAAAGGATAATATAATAATATTTAGCACCACGTCTTACTACCCGTTCGGGTTATACGCTTTAAGTACTAATAACTCTAATAGATTAGGGAATTGGGAAGGTTGAATTAGAGGAAGTAAACCCGAATTTGCGTGGAGGGAGAGTGGAAAACTATTTAAGATAAACCACCCCCAGTTCACCCGACCGAGATTCGAACCTCGATCTCCCCGTCCCCAGCAGTCGAGCTCAACACGACAAGCGCATTAGCACAACTACGCCACCGAGACGTATATCGGTAAAGGAAAATAGGACACTTAAATAGGAACATGTTATGTTGTTTTTATTTTATGTTTTGTGTTCTTCTGATAATTGTAAAATCCATATTGTGTTTGTTCCCTTTTATATGTTTTCCATCCCCCTTTCTTCTACCTTCTTCCAAATACATGTACAAAATACCCCCTTAAAAGCGAAAAAGATTTTCTTTAAAAATATATAATTATAATGATACAAATATGTAGTTTTTTAAAAAAAATCTTACATTTGATTTGTTTCTGTGATTAGATAATTAAAATTATGTGATTAGATAATTTAGCACATTGAGAAACTAACACAATATCCACTCATCTGGTCCTGCAACACATCGTTTATGTAGATTCATGGTCATGTACCGACATCGTGACGTATTTGGAGGAAGTACTATTTATTTACGGACTCATCTTGTATCTCATGTCGTTCTCAAAACCAATTATAATATAGAGAAAATATTTCACACAATTTAGGTTTTATTCTATTTGAGGTATTTAAAGGGGCTGCCTAATTGGCTGAGATATTGCCAATAAGATGTTAAGCTTTCGTTAAATATTGACTAAACCTTTAATAATACAAGAGTTTGGCATTTACTGAAATTAATACAAAACAATTTTCTATAACATATTCTTTAAATTGAAAAATGACACCTGGACACGGGAATCGAACCCGGGACTGATGTCGGGATCACGATCAACTTAACGTTAACTTAACGTAACTTAACGTAAAACACCACCTCATGTGTTTAAGTGGAAGCGATCACGATGCACTTAACTTAACGTTGACTTGCAGTTAACTTAACGTAAGAGATGTCTTGGGAGGTCTTTTACTTCAAGTGAACGTTACTTGAAGGGTATCACGTGATCTAGCTAGCCAATCATTATGCGAGTGACGTCAACAGGGCTATTTAGTAATTCCTTTGTTGGTATTATGACCAATGTTTACTCTTTAGCGTAAGTTCTAGAGAAACAAAATAATTAAACTAAAATAGGGAACTAAATTTATCAAAAAAGTTTAGTAATAGATATGTATTATATTGATTGAAAACTGTAAACATTTACAGATCATCACTGTACAACTAGTACAAATCACAGATCATACTCGAGAATGAAGATGTTTGTCTCGAGTTGTTACGTTAAGTCACGTGAATCGTGATCATACATTTGTTTTTTTAAGTTAAGTTAACTTTAAGTGGACGTTAAGGTTAAGTTAAAGTTAAGTTGATCGAGATCCCGGCATTATGATCTAATAAACCAACGCTATAACCACCGAGCTATCCAGGAATATTCACGTATATAGGATCATTCTCCACTTATATATTTTAAGGTAGATAACCATATATGTGTATAGACCTGCAAACATTGATTAAAAGTTGAAATTTTCCACTATTAAAAGCAAGAAAAAAAATGCATTGATCTAAATAGTCCGCTGGAAACTAAAGGTAACTGATATATGAGCTTTGAATGGATCTTTGGGTCTCAATTGATGTCATTTAATAGGGGATGGGGTGGGGTTTGAAGGAAGGAGCACCAACAAACTGTATTTTCATTTGTATTTTCTATTCTCCGGTTTGTTCTCCTACTGCTAGACAGCTCCAGTCAAGAACATTATAAACCCACTTCATTTCTGGAGTTTATGAATTTCTGCTCAATTATTCTGGTGCACTTTATGAACTGACTGATTATGTCGTCGCACGTCTCATAAAAAAAACTTAAATCTAAAATAGACACAACAACCAGCCCCCTCGCATGGCCGTATCTTTATTATTGTGAAAAGAGAAATCTCAAATGTCACCAGTGATATACTCTTTTGGCCATGCTGGGAATCAAACCCGGGACCCTTTTTCCAGTAGGCAGACACGGTACCGACTGAGATAATCCATCAGTCACACAAATGAGTTAAATATCTCTGAATGGTAGGTTTCCTTGTACCTTTAAAAGGTTTTCTGGTGGCTTTCTATCTGTTAGAAAAGAAGTACTGTCCCCACTTAACAACGATAGCGTGTGATGTGACCCTACTGGTAAAACATACTTGGGTTGATTGTGTCACTTGGTTGACAGACAGCTCGCACATGTGCGCGCAAACACACACATGTACACACACATACATACACACGCGCGCGCGCTTAAAATGTTTGCCTCGCCTAGAATACAGAATCATTTTTAACATTTTTTCCGTTGCCAATTTCGATGGATATGATCACCACTTCTAAAATAACATAAATACATATAATAAGACTCTTAAGGTCTGTCTGTTAATTCGATTGTCCGTCTGTTTGTTTCAAGTAAACTCAAAAAGTACTAACTATTTTATTTATTTAACACCACGTCTTACTAACTGTTTGGGTTATACGCTTAAGTACTAATTACTCTAATGGATTGGGAATTGAGAAGGTTGAATTTAGAGGAAGTGAACCCGCATTTGCGTGGAGTGAGAGTGGAAAACCATTTAGGAAAAACCACCCCTAGTTCACCCGACCGAGATTAGAACCTCAATCCCCTCGTACTCGGCAGTCTAGTTCAACACGAAACTAGCACGTTAGCTAACTACGCCACCGAGGCGGGTTAGATACTAATCGAATCGAAACGTAACTTCTTTTGTATTTTCTTAGCACCACGTCTTAGTACTGATTACGCTAATGTATTGGATGAGAGAGGTATAATTTGAGAGAAAGTGTACCCGAATGTGCGTAGAAGGAGAGTTAAAAACCGTTTTAGAAGAAAAAAACCCGCTCAATGTACGTGACTGGGATTCAGTCCTTGACCTCCCGATCATCAGGAGTCAGATCTATTACGTTAGTGACGCCCTAAGGCCTACGTCGATCAACGTGGGACGCGGGAGGGAAATTCGCGTAAAATAACAATATAATTGCGTGATATAAGAGTGCACTAACCGGGACAAATTAATCCCGTGTATTTACTGGGGGACGTGGGGCTGCAGCGTCATCCCACGTGGCTCGACACGTGCGCTGTTTTCCCGCGTACCGCTAGTCGTTTTAACAGTTGATTTCAAACGGTGGTGCGGTATCATCACGTCACTTGAAGGAGTCTTGCAAAAACAACCCTCCCTCCCCCCTTGATTCACCTTCCTCCATCCTCCACCCTCCCATGAGAAGAACCCCAATCTGTCATCAGCATTCCCGCGAGAGCGTCGCCTTGGACCAGGGATATGGTATCGAAAGAAAAGTATCGATACTGTACTCATTTAAAGTATCGTAAGAAAAATATTGATACCATACTAGTATCGATAACAGTACCTATCGGTATAAAAATTTTAATCTGGAAAAATAATTTTTCTTCTCTAGTAATAATAATAATTTGTATCATAATTATCATATTTATTTAAACACTGAAAATTATCATGGTATTTAATATCTTAAAACAAATTTTAAAAGATTATTTTTCACTATACAACTTTTAAAAAACTTTCATAATTCATTTCTAGGAGGTGCCCGTTTTTAACTACATTCGTCGTTTATATACTCTATCAATATATATTATTTACTATTGTCAAAGAATTGTCACCCTCCCCTGCTTTATCTGCTTAAACAACACACATGAACTTTTCTGCTTCGCCTGCTTGGGGCATCCTTTAGGTGAGTTCATTGAGTTCTACATAAGCTTCTCTTGTTTAGTTTGTGATGACCTTGCTCATTGATAAAGGAAGGGGTAGTAGACATAGAATTAGACAATGACTGTAAAACGTAGAATTAATACACAACTCACATCAACACCTTGGGGTTCTCGAAAGTAAAATAAATTGTTTGTACAAATAGAGAGTTTTTTTCTGATTAGTTTATCCCAGATTAGGGCACAATATCACTTTGAAGCAGGGGAATAGGGGGGGGGGGGAAATTAGGTTCCCCCCCACACTACACATATAACTTGTTCGGTCAATGATTGATTGACAGGTGCCCTTTGCTTTTAGATCTAGACCACGCGGCCATAGAAGTGGGTGTTATCAATGTTGAAAACAAAAATAAAGGTTTGTATTTTTTTTTAAAAAGGTCCTTCCTCTGAAAATTAGACTGTATCTCAGCTTCCATCATACTTTTTCCAAGTTAACTTTATGATGAGCGGACCACCATAGTAATTACGTCTTGTTAGTATTTTTATTTCGATTGGAAGATCTGGTGCGAGTTACGGCCCTCAGTAACTAAAATTAGATAGATAGTAAAGACAAAAAACCGTAAATGACTGTTCATTAAATCAACCTACGTAATTTAGAGTAACCCGCTTCGGTGGCCACATGCTCTAACGCGATAATCTCGCAGTTTACTAGACTGCCGATGACGGGGATATTGAAGTTCGAATCTCGGTCGGGTGTACTGAAGGTGGTTTTCAAAAAATGGTTTTCCATTCTTCCTCCACACAAATGCGGGTACATTTTCTCTAAATATCATCTTCTTGATCCCTAACACATTAGTGTCATTAGTACATAGGTGTAAAAACCGAACGGGTAGTAAGACGTGATGGTAAAAACAATAAAGTCATTATTGGTTTGATCTTGGGCTTTGAACTAACCTTACCACCCGTTTCTCCGTGAGAGAAAACCTGTGGCAAAGATTAGAACCCTTTTTAATGCCGAGTTAACGAAACATTCACAGACGAGGGGATGCAATGAATAACCGTCTATCTCCATTCTATGTTTCAGAGGTACAGTCTCACGGCCGACTAACTAAAAAAAAATTGGGTACAAGATCGTGCTCTAGCAAAAAAAACTGAAACAAATGCTGTATTCTGTATTATTCCCTCGACAACAACGGAACTGGAACCAGTTTAATAATGTTTCATCTTAATTACTTACTCTATAGTCTATGGCATAAGGGACTCGAATTTTCATTGCCACGGAACGTTACCTATCCATATCTTGAGCTAGCTATATCCAGTCCACCTCATTGCACCCTATCTCGAGCTAGTTCTATCCAGCCCACCTTATTACACCCTATCCCTATCTTGAGCTAGTTGTATCCAGTCCCCCTCATTACACCCTATATCTTTCATGTCCACTTTAATGTGATCTCCCCATCTTTGTCTAGGTATTCCCGTTGGGTTTGCCAGTCAGTACCCTAAACACAGTTACAGATTTTCCATTCACTTCACGCTGCATGTCCTACCCACCGTAATCTGCGAGATTTTATTAACCTGCCAATGTGATACACTGTATGTACTCCAGCACTATGTAGATTCCTTTACTCTCCACTATCTTCATACCATTTAGGACCAAATATTGTTCTAGTTATTTTGTTTACGAACACCTTAAATGTCATCTTAAAATAATTAATTTCTAAAGTTATATATATATTTAAATATAGTAAAGTGGTTTGCCTGGTCCCAATGTCACTATTTTATAAAATAGAATACATAAAACTGCATCACGATGTGACGTCTGGTTCGTGCTGTATAACCTACCCAAGTTAGGTGTTATTCGAGTCGTGAGATTGTCACATACAACGCTATTGTTCTACGGAACAACTTAAAGAGTTATTGTTTATTTTCATTAACACGTTCAACACCGGTGCCTCTAACAACTTCCTATTACATCTTTTTTTTTTTTTTAACATCGTCGCTTACTAGAGCTACCTTTTCGGGTCATACTCTTCTGTAGGCTTACTAATTGCGCTAATGTGCTAGGGATGAGAAATATTGAATTAAGAAGCATTTTCATGGAAGGAGAGTGGATAAAACCATCTATGGAAAACTACCCTTAGTACACCCGACTGGGATTCGAACCATTATATTCCCGCCATCAACAGTCTAGTCTATTGTGAGATTGATTCTTAGTTAGAGCATTCGATCACCGAAGCGAGGTGATGACGTAATTCGAAGGAGAAGGATTAGGAGAGTAACTTATATAAAAAGCACTCCAAACTTATATGAATAATAATATTAGCACCACGTCTTACTACCCGTTCGGGTTATACACTTTTAAGTACTAATTACGCTAATGGATTAGGAATTGGGAAGGTTGAATTAGAATAAGTGAACCCGCATTTGCGTGGAAAACCATTTAGGAAAAACCACCCTCAGTTCACCCGACCGAGATTCTAACCTCGATCTCCCCGTCCTCAGCAGTCGAGCAGCTAAACGCGACTAGCGCGTTAGCCAACTACGCCACTGAGGCGGGTGCCAAACTTATATGGGTAGACCACAGTAATATATCACATGTTGAAAACTACCTCTGATATAATCAGCCTGGTATTGAACCGTAACCTCCTCGTCTCCGACAATCCACTCTGTGGGTGACGCCTTGAACTGCGAAACCACCGGCGGGAGTACTTAATACAAATGTGCTGATGAGGTTTTTCAACGAAAACATTATGGCGCGTGTGCTTTGGCGTTTGTATTTTTTTTAATAAGCCTTTGATGTTATCAAGGAAGTGTGTACAGTCATAGTACACATAAAATGTGAATCTACTTATAGCAGCCAATTATTTTCACACGTCCATCACAGATTCTGCCTTAAACTATGAGAAATGAGATATTTTGATAGTTAACTTTATAAATTACATTGTAACATTAATATCAAAATTATTGTAAATTGTAACTTAAACTGTAATGAAGATCAAACTTCAAATTTTAAGATGATATGGACCAAAAAAAAGGTTGCCGACTCTGCTTTAGACTAATTAAAATTATAGTGTATCAATTTTCAACAACAAAAAAAATTTACTTTATTTTTAAAATCCTATGCCATTTACTATTTTTAACTCGCACAGTTTGTACGACACATGTCTTATTAACTAACCAACGTGAGCTAAATAACTTGAGAAAGAGGCTCATATGATTTTGGCAAAGATCCACCCCCCTCCCCCACCCCGATTTTCAGCCCACCACCGCCATTTTTAAGATGTAAACACGATGTTCAACTTTCTTCTGTTGGCGGGTGGTTGTAAATAGACTGTACAGTTTCTATTAACTTCGTGAGTTACCTTAATAGTGCAATTTTACAGATTTATTGACTCATATTACTTTGTATAAACGAGCAAATGATAAACACATTTTCCATTATTTTATCTCCAAGTTTTTTTTTTTTCAAACGAGCACAAATTTAGAACACACACATTTGTCTTAGCTAAGGGGGCCGCTTGGTTAAGCGATAAATTGATGCCCAGACGTTCGGGTTTAACACAATATTTAATTCTTGTATCATCATCATCATCATCATCATCAAATTTTTCAGCCTATGGCCGGGTCAGTTCAGTAAAATTCCTCCAGCTTACGCTATCCTTACACCATTCTTCCCCCTTTAATTTCTTCCATCTTTATAATCTCACTTGCACACTCTCTGTTATCGGTTCCATCCATCTCTTTCTTGGTCTCCCTTGCAGTCTTTTTCATATATTTCCATAATTTTCTTTGGCATCCTCTAATTTTCCATCCTCATTACATGTCCATACCATCTCAGTCTTGCTTCTTCAACTATCTTATGTACTCCCTGTACCCCCATTGTTTCCTGAATAACTTCATCCCTAATCTTGTTTCTCCTCGTGAGAGCTAACATGCTTCTCCTCCTTGGGGGGAAAGAAAAGGAAATACAAAAGGAACAGCTACGGGAATGGAAGGAGGAAATGAAAGAGTGTGCAATGAATTGACTTAATCCAACTTAACTCAACCTTAACCTTTTAATAATCTTAGTTTCTTGTTTATATATTTTATCGGTACTTGAGTATAGAGTTAATTAATTGATGTAAAATACGATTTTATTAAGTCTAATACTCATATCGGTGGTCACATGATCTAAGGACTCACTCCCGAAATAGGCTGGGAGTTTAGGGTTTGAATCCCAGCTGGATGAACTGAACTTTCCCGAAATGGTTCTTAATAAAATTGTATTTTACATTAATTAATTAACTCTATAATTAAGTAACGATAAAATAAATAAGCAAGAAACTCAGGTTATTAAAAGGTTAAGGTTGAGTTAAGTTGTATTAAATCAATTAAGGTTAAGTACGCTTAAGTTGAGAGTAAATAAGATAGTGATAGTGAGTATGAGGGTGATAGCGAGTATGAGGGTGATAGTGAGTAAGAGGGTGATAGAGAGTATGTGGATGATAGCGAGTATGAGAGTGATAGTGAGTATGAGGGTGTGGAACCAGTGGAAACACAACCTAACTTAAGTCTAACTAACCAAACCTGGTGACCGTTGGGGTAATTCCACTTTAGGTAAAAAAAAATACCAAATGTATCAGCCGGGAATCAATCCCGTGACCCCTCAAGCTCGTAATCAAGTGCACTTAACTTTACACCACGGGGTCGTTTTAAATTAAAGTTGAGAAGATTTTACTAGATTTCACTAAAAGTCGATTAAATGTAGTTAGTTCGGTCAATTTTCGGTAAAGTACGTTTAGTTTCGGTATATCCGGTTAAAATCTGATCAAATGGTCTGTCCTCTGTTATGTTTTATTAGCATATAATAAGAGAAACTCATACACAAATACTGAATCCTGTACAGCACCCTCTTCTCCCCCCAAGTTAAACTCGTGCACCCCCTAAATTATCAGATCCCCCTTCTCCGAGGTTAAATCAGTGTCCCTTCACAAATTATAAATCACAAACCTTAACCAAGAGAACATTAATTGATTAAGTGATACCTGCCTCGGTGGCGTAGTTGGCTAACGCGCTAGTCGTGTTGAGCTAAACTGCTGAGGATGGGGAGATCGAGGTTCGAATCTCGGTTGGGTGAACTGGGGGTAGTTTTTCCTAAATGGTTTTCTACTTCCCTTCCACGCGAATGTGGGTTCACTTCCTCTAATTCAACCTTCCCAATTCCTAATCCATTAGCGTAATTAGTACTTAAAGCGTATAACCCGAACGGGTAGTAAGACGTGGTGCTAAATAATAATAATAATGATTAAGTGTCTGCGCCATTGAGAGAAGTTATGTTCATCCCGACAACTACTTCGCGTGTGCGTGACGTATATTCTCGTCCAAATGAGGAACACTTTTTGCATGGGCAGCGCTTGACCAATCAGGAGCTCCTTCCAAATACGTCAGAGGTACTACCTCTTTCACCTTGGCCCCGTTCATCCGTCCATAATTAGTAACAAATTAGTCGCACAAAATAGACACCAGGGTGGTTTAATGAAAAGAATATATGTTGAGACGCTGGAGAAGACAAAAGTTGTAACTTAGCTTCCATCATCTTCCGTAACTGGTTAGCAGAAAAGAGAGGGGGAGTGGAGGGTATGGGAGGGAAACAACAAGTTCGACGAGTCTGGCTTCTTGGGAACCTGTGCCGGACCTTTAGGAGCGCGATTGTCGTGTGGTTCAAGCCCCGGCTATCGACTGAAAAACTGACGATGCGCCGAAGGTAGTAGGAAGAAAAGGAAGTGTAGTCCAGAGTTAGCAAACAGCCAGTGCCTGCTAATTTTAGAGACCTTGACATTTCCTTCGCGGCGGGATACACTCGGCGATTATTCGCGAGATCTTGACAGGCGGAATGTGACTAGAAGAGAGCCCTGGGGGCTAGTAGACTGGGGTGTATGGTGGCTAGCAGAGATTCCTGCCCCCCCTCTCTGGCACACAATTCCCCAGGTTACCGCACACTTCACCGGGTTTCTACAGACTATACAGTACACGACGGCAGAAAACAACGCGAAGAAAAATATTTGCAACAAACAAACTGTACAGTCCAATTTTAATAGGAAGAGCCCCTATCTGACAGCTAGAAAAGCTACTAAGTAAATCTAATTTCGCGTATTCATACGTCAGGTCATGTGATGTGAAGTTGTCACTTTTGATAGATATTTTAAATAACACCCACTTCGATGGCCGCATTGTCTAAGGCGCTACTCTCACAGTAGACTAGATGGCCGATGACGAGGAGATCGAGTTTCGAATCTTGGTCAAGTGTACTGTGGGTGTTCTTTTTTTCTAAAATTGTTTTCCACTCTCTATCCACGTAAATTCAGATACACTTCCTCTAAATATAGCCTTCTTAATATCTAGAAACCATCAGCGTAATTAGTACACAAACGTATAATTCGAACGAGTAGTAAGACACGGTGCTAACAAAAAATTTAATGATTATCAAATTTGGTAGCAAAAAAAAGTTTGTATCATTCTAAAAGGTCAAAAAGACCAGAATCATACTTTAGTTTAGTTTAGGTACTAAGTTAGCTGGGGTTTTGTAAAATTATTCATATGTTTAAACAGTGGCGGCTCGTAGCTAAAATTAGTGGGGGTACTGCTCCAGAAAAATTTTAGCCTCTGTTTTAAAATTGTGTAAAAGGAATAAAAAACATGTATATAAAGAAAATGTATTCAGGATAAAACCTTAACAAAAACAAACCAAACTTTTTTACTTACTTTAACTTAAATTGTTACTGTTCAAGCTTGATCTATTAATTTAAAAATGAAATCCATTCTTCTTGTTTTAATTTGCGCAAAAAGTTCAAAAAATTTCTCCTTGATCTCTGGATGACAATTGAAGAATTTTTTTTTCCATTGAAAGTATTGCAAGCGCATTTAGTCTTTCTGTTAAATAAAATAACCGAAAAAAAATGAATCAAATAGAATAGTTGGAAGCAGAATAATCTAATTCTACACTCTTCTACACTTTATCACATTCAAGAATATGGTACACGGGTTTTAAGCATAACACACGCTGAGTAAAAAAAACTTCCTTCTACCATCACGCCAGAGCCGGCGCTGCGAGAGCAACAGTGGTTTCTCTACCTGGCAGTCCCGCCTTCCTTCCCACCCCCCTCCTATGTGCGCATGCGCACAACAGTCAAACACAACGTCGCTGGCACTGTGAAGCGCACAGTTCCATACAAAGATTTTTGTATCTTTTTCATAAACTGGGGGATGGTTACTGAAATACTGACATTAAGCTTAAGGAATATATATTGTACTACAAAAAAGAAGATAGAATTAAAGAAAAAAGAACTCATTATATTAAATGTTATCGACCATATCAAGTGGAAATAAGAGGTGCTGCAGTTCTGCAGTGCCTATACACGAGCCGCCACTGTGTTTAAATAAAGTAATTGTATATCCGTAGCGGTGGGCTGCTTGGTATACGCTCTAAGTCATGGATGTCCAACCCACGGCCCACGGGACACTTGTGGCTCCTAAGTACCTTCTGCGTTGTCCACCAGCTTAAATTAAAATACACTATAGAGTGAAAGTGGTGGCATTCCTGGCTGGATAGTACGGAATCCAAGTGTAAATAATTTTCACTACGGGTTTGCTTAATTTTCTCAATTTTCACAGAACATTTAGCTTTGTTTTAATAGAATCTGCTTATTTTCTGATTTCTATATAAAATAAAAAGGCAGTAATTGTAGGGGACAGTAACAATTTTACTAGAAATAACTTTTTTAAATAGTTACTATATAGTAGTTTATTTTAAAAATTGAACATCGGTTTCAAAACAAGAACAGCAAGGGAAAATATAACCTCAAATGGATTACATTATAGATTCAGTAAATATTGTATAGTAGATATTTGAGTGTTTGTTTGTTTTAAAACGCACTTTATGACTCCAAGAACCGGGTCGAATAATACGAAGGGCCGGATAATCGAAGGCTCTAGTGTATTTGATATCAATGATAGCTCTTAGTATCAGATTATATTTACACGTCTATTACAGATTCTGCCTTAAACTATGAGTGAAACATGGCTTTGAGCACGGGACCGACCCTGGATAGCTCAGTGGTAGGATATTGGCGCGCTAAGCCAAAGATCCCGGGTTCGATTTCCGTGTCTAGTTGTCATTTTTCAATCTATTAGAATAAACAGTACATGTGTGGGTAATGGGGAATGATTGTACAGTACATGAATAGGCATCTTAGAGAGACCTGAATTATTTTTTTTAATGAAAAAGTTCTTCGGGATACTAGGAAAGTAGAAATTCATTTATCGATGGTCTAAGAATTTTTTATTCTAAAGTAAAACGCTACAACTCTATGATAGTACTATTTTTTGCTTGCTTATAGCCACAAATTTGTATTTTGGAGGGATAGAAATCACTTTGATTTAAGGTGGATGCAAGTCACCGTCAATTAAGGTGGATAGAAAGTAATCATGAGTTAAAGGGAAGTTCAAATCGCCACGATTTTTTAAGATGGGTGCAAGTCATCGTCATTTAAGGTGGGTAAAGAGACTTAAAAAAAAAGTGGATGGTAAATTCTGCGAAGTTTTCCACAGGTGTTTTTTGTTTGTTAAGGAAACCGAAATCATATTAAATCGAGTCATTGAAATACTTATTTAAATAACCGGCCCCGTGATGTAGTGGTCAGCATACATGGCTACAAGCCTAAGGATCCTTGTTTCGATTCCAGGGTGGTACCTTGTATAGGATTACACCGAGGGTCACAAGGGTTTGGTTGGTTAGGCTTAGTTAGGTTTAAGTGTTTCCACTGGTTACACACCCACATACTGACTATCACCCTCATACACACATCACCCTCACCTCATATGGACATTGAAAGAGCCTCCTCGGAAAGGATGTACGATTAGTACATTCAGGCATCCCTTGTACAACGGTACATTAGTACTTACTAATCTTTTCATTACTGGACTAAGAGTGCTGTAGCAAAGATGCGCAAAAAAAATAAAATATATATATATATATATATATATATATATATATATATAATGCTACTATAAAGCCACATGGCTGACTCACTCAATGACATTAATGTTTACCCACTTTCAGATGAGCTAGAAACTTGAAATTTGACCAACTTATAGTTTCTAGCCTGTAACCAAAGGGAAAATTCCAAAAAGTTAAAAAAACAATTTTTTAACCCCCGAAAAAAAATATTCAAAATATTGGAGCAACTTTAAAGTCGGTGTGGACCTTTCTTTGTAGGTCTCTTGTGGCTAAACGATAAGACCTATCAAAAAACGGTTCTAGAATTAAATTAATTAGTTTAAGCAAAGCGAGTATATACACACAATGAAACAAGTGTGTGTGTACATACATATATATATATATATATATTTGTTTCAGTAAACATTTCATGGAACAAATATATATACATACACACACTTGTTTCATTTATGTTGAACTGAAAATGATTATATTTCCAAAATCACCCTAATGTTGATCTTGCGGTGAATGTTGATCCCTTCCCCCCCCCCTTGCGACCTCCTCTATTGGACACCCGGTGTGTAAAAGTGGTAAAGGGGGTGACCTCACGAGACACATGTGACTATGCGACAAGTACGGATAGTGATTACATCGTACATGGTGTGCGCAGTGCATGCATGTTCGAGGACACGCATCAAAACACCCGCATTAGTTTGTCGCAGTCCGATTGCGGGAGGGATCTAATTATCGGTTTTGGTTAGTGACTAAGGAGAGGGGATCAGCGGGGGAACTTCCTTCAACAAATTATAGCGGGGTGGAAGGGGGCCCACTTTTCTCTTTCTTTTGTTAACACGAAACCATATTTGCGATGATTAGACGCGGGTCTACGTGACTCAAGGTTATGGAGGGGATATGTTGAGAAACATTTAGGGGGATAAGCTCTTGTGCCAGTAGTGACTATCGACCATTAAAGAGACTTGATCGTATAAATTGACTAAAAACTGCTTCCGTGGTCGAATGGTATAAGGCAAGAGTCGGCAACTGGTTGGTCTTGGTTGCTATTTTCAATTGATAGCATAAGAAAAATATATCGACCATAAAAATCGAGCTTTCGAGTCTTCTAAACTCGCAAACATATCAAGTACTTTCAAATAATGTTTTATTGTGACCAAAATTACCTTTATCGGTCATAATCTTTAGTTTCATTAGAAAATAAACTAATTTAATATGTATATGTATTTTTTATCTAATTACCAAACCCTGCCTTCATCTCTGACAAGACATCTTGTGAGTGTGGGGAATGCCAGGCCTCCACCGCGGTTCGGATTCCACGTTAAACTGTAGGTCCTCCAGTTCATCTCACAATCACCCTACCATTACACATTAGCGTAAGTGCGTATAACCACTAACGGGTAGTAAGACGCGGTGCTAATAATAGTAATAAATAGTATCTTGTTTGAAATGTGTGGTTCAACCATACTCAGCAAAATATCAAATCATTTGAGGATATTCTTGTTAAGTTCTTAAACAATCGACCTCTATCTAATTCGCGTACTTCTGATAGTATTCCTGTACTTAATGAACGTGATTCTAGAAACTGACTCATCCAGAACTCACGACGCTTTAGTTTCTTTTGACGTCGTAAAATGACAATAGCTGCAGAGACGTCTGCAGCAAGTATTTCCCGCGACGACATCTCTAAAACATGGAAAGAGATGCAAAAAGTGTAAACAGGTCGATTTGGATAAGGCGAGATGCAAGAGGCAAGACGCACCAAAAGAGGCCTTTATACACAGTATATTCAGAACAATTTAGTATAGCAGCAGAACAGTATACACAGTATCAGCAGTACAGTATAGCAATAGCAATTGACGACGATGGGGAGGACGATCTCCGGGACCTTGCTCACAGTCCAACACATTATAATATAAGTCACTTCAATATCACAAGTGTGCAGTAATAAACAAACATTTAACTGAAATATGTGCAAATAATCTACTGGTGTAATATAAATAAACCGTGTGTGAAATAACAGCCAACAACATTTCTCTTTCTTTAATAATATTAATACCGATTTAATTAGTGCTCGAACACGGGGCTATAGACAGCTGATTAGACGGTATATTTTCCGTACAGTGATGATAGGCGCTCGATCACGGAGCTTTATACAACCTATATAAAACATCACATCATCTTTTATCTGGGAATTAATCCGTTGTGTATCAATTCACACCCGAAGTGGGGTGATTGATCACATATTATTATTATTGACGCCTAAAGAGCGGCGCATTTAAACCGTATCGTTACACCTTCCTCTGCGCATATAATCTTGCATGAAGTCTAAACGCACCTTATGTAGAGCTCAATGAACTCACTTAACTTAAGGGTACCCCAAGCAAACGAAGTAGAAAAGTTTATGTGCGTTGTTTAAGCAGATGAAACATTCTTCTAGTGTCTATCAATAGTTAATAATCTATCTTAGTCTATAAGCACCGAATATAGTTAAAAAATGGCACCTCTCAGAAGTGAATTATAAAAGTTTTTTAAAAGTTGGATAGCGGAAAAGCCTCTTGTAAAATTTGTTTTAAGATATTAAAAACTATTATAATTTTTATTGTTTAGATAAATATGAAAATACAATTATAATACAAAAGTTGAAACTATTATTACTAGATAAAAGTTATTTTTTCGGATTAGAATTTCAATACCGATACTTACTGTTATCAATACTTTTCTTTCCTATGGTATCGATATTTTTCTTCCAATTCTTTCGATACCACATTCTTAGCTAGAGATACAGAGGTCCAGGGCTCGATCCTCGGAGCTTCCAGCGGGTCTGGAACGGGCCCAACTCAGCCTCGTGAGGAGAAATGAGGAGAAATGAGGAGATATGTACTTGAATGGATACCGAGATTAAGGGCCGGAAAGTTTGTTGTGCCAAACACATGACACCCTAGTTCCCAAGAAGTCGGCACTATCTTCGCCGATCGATGGCGGCCACTTCTATTAAGAACCAAAAAACACAGGAACGTTTATTCTTTCTCTAACTATAACCAGTACCGGAACCTTAACATATTTTATTGGCGAAACGTAACAAGAACCGTAACCGACAAAGTATTTCGGTTCGACTCCTTGATTTTTAT
>CABEEJ010000049.1:502431-515181 GCA_901482245.1 Timema douglasi
ACACCTGCCGGCCGGCCCGCCCCGAGGGGGAGGGGGGAAAAAAAAGTGTCGGGGAGGCCCCCCCCCCCCCGGCCCAACTCCCAGATACCCTAGTCTCACAGCGAAACATCTCAGGAGAGAATCCAATCATCAGAATCTGACAACTTGGAAGTTTCTAGAAAAGAATGTTTCAGATTACAATAAAGTGACCCCACTATATTTTTTTTTCTTTCGCATTTTCGGGGACAGGCATTCTAATTTGACTTTTGGAAGTTGAAGAAGGAGAAGAAGGTATATTTTTTGATTTTCTTACGAAATTAGATTTTGGAGCACCTTTATGAAAATCAAAACTTTTTTTTTGCAGTGAACCCTGAACACACTTAATTATATTACTATTGTTATTTTATAGGTATTTATAATATATATCAAAAGTGACAGCTGCACATAACATTACTTAACGTATTAATACGTGAGAGTATATTAACATTTTCCACCTCTCCGGTTTGTTATTTAATAAGAAAGTTTTGGTATAGAGATCGAGAAATCGCCGTCCAACTAAATGTGTCGTTTTTTAAAATTATGGGTTAGCCTTTAGATATATTTGAAATTTGAAAAATTTTCAGGCTTATCCTCGATGTGTATGCTTTTTTTTTTTAACGAGGATATTGGTTGGATAGAATTGTCGGGAGGAATCATTTCATATTTTAAAAAGATATATAGATTTTGCCTATTTATACGTTCTAATCAAATGGTACCATCAGCGCATCGAACCTAATCTGGCCCGATTCTGAATAGTTTGCTCATTAGACACTTGTTCACTTTTACTTCACATTTTAATCAAACACGTTTCTGGCACCCTAAAGTACATAGGGTGCATAATACTTTTCAGACAGCACAGTGCAGTTTGAACCTCATGTTAGCCACGTCTTAACACGCGTTCCCATGGCAACGAGATTGAATTTTGATAGTGTTTTGTTCACGGTGTCAATAAGTGCACTCTATAGTGGTAATATTTAACAATTATATTATGTTTCACGCTACAAAAAGAAACTTAACAAATTGACATATCTGTATGAATAAAGAATATGTCCAACACCGTAACTCAGTTGGGAGCGTGTCTGTCCGCTGAGCTTGGGATCTCGAGTTCGATTATCGGCATAGTTTAAGGATTTATCATTGTTGAGGTGTGGGGTTAACGTTCCACAATAGTGAACTAGCGATCGGGGGCTAAATGTTGTGCTTGTTCTAGATTTAAATTAGTTTATGTCACGTAAGCCTACTGAATAAAGCAGTCGGTTCAGAAAGTGCACATTAAATACCTAAAATAAATAAAAGTAAATTAACAAATAACATAAAATTATATTAATTTTCTTTGACAATTTGTGAATATTTTATTCCATTTCTACACAATATAATAATACTATCATAAATATCTTTAATCTACCTCATGATGTAGTGATCAGTGCACCTGAATATGAGCCTAGGCGTCCTGGGTTCCATTCCCGACTGGTACATTGGGTATTTTTCCCGAAAGGGGAACTTTCCCAACAGTTACCAGGGTTTAGTTAATTAGGCTTGAGTTAGGTTTAAATGTTTCCACTGTTTCTACACCCTCATACTCACTATCATTACCATCAGCTTTCATCGGTACATGGAAAGAGCCTCCACGTAAGATTATTATTATTATTATTAGCACCGCGTCTTACTACCCGTTCGGGTTATATGCACTTACGCTAATGTGTAATGGTAGGGTGATTGCGAAATGAAATGGAGGACCAACAGTTTAACGTGGAATCCGAACCACGGTGGAGGCCTGGCATTCCCCACATTCACAAGATGTCTTGTCAGAGGTGAAGGAAGGGTTTGGCAATCAGATAAATCTGTGCCGGTGAACCCCGGACCCCCAGCACGGAAGTCTGACACCTTACCCCTAGACCGCCAGGTCACCTCCACGTAAGAGATGTACGATTAGTACATTCGGGTGTCCGGTACATTAGTACTGGCTAATCGTTCCACAAACTGTCTTACGAATGATGTAGTCCAGACGAGCAATATTATTATAATAAATACTTATAACTCAAGAGAAAGGGCAATCGTGTCTGATCTTTAGTAAAATGCAGTGTGAGGAATGAATCATCACACTGAAAAGAGAATTCAGACACCATAAAAAATGACTTCCCCCTTTTGAACTCGGATTCAATGACCCTTTCAAGTGCACTTGGCTTCCAAAGGCCCTTGGACAGACATTTCAGACACGGGCCTGATAGTACAGTCATGCAGCACTCTTGATTTTTCTTTGACTATTTTAAAAACGGGTAAATAATACTTTTGGGTAAGAAGTTGCTGAAGTTGTAGCATTTTTTAATTTCTTTTTACTTGATGGTCACGAACTACCAACAGGTGGATCTGCTGCATTCATTTCCTCCAGTACTGTACTTAACTAATGAATAAGACAACCACGTGGTAGTTTCGAAATCTTCTCATGAATTATTAAAAAAAAAATCTGTTTCCGTTAGGAGACGTATCTAAACTCGCGTTCTCAGTCGTTAGTTTGAGAATTCCGTAGCTTTGAGCTTTAGAGAAAGTTATGTAGTAGTTAACAATATAAACATACGAAGGTTTGAGAGTAATTTTATATTAATTTAAAATACCCAGTTCCCTCCCCTCCTCCCCCCTCTATTTCCTCTCCACCAGCTCTAATCCCAGAGAAGAGCACGTTATATTAGGGTGTTTTAGCGATTGAACTGGTATTGATGTTTACGACCAGAGCATTTTTGAACTTCTGGCTGGTATCGTGACTGGTTACGAATGTTTAAGACCGCAATAATACCAAACCTTTGTTTCTAAAGTTTTCCTTGAACAAACTAAATAGCTTTGTATTCTGAAAATTGAAAAATGACACCTGGACACGGGAATCGGGAATCAATTTTCAGAATATGATATCTATGAAGGACTATCCCCATTAAAATGCATTAACAATAGTTTCGGCTATTTGTTTCATTAAATAGCTTTGTATCAACCATTTACAGTAGGTCCATGGCGTCTTTGGTGCTGACTGACAGCTCACAGCTGACTTCTGACAATCAACATTTCGGTATCTACCTACAATTTCGACCGCTGCTAAACACATGTTTTTGCAAATCATATGGTTCGGCGTAGGGAAACATAATTTGGTCTCGTAGCTTTTCAAAGCTTTTAGCTGTCAGCTGTCAGTCAGCACCAAAGAAGCCATCGGGCTACTGTAGCTAAGAATTGTGCACCAATTTCAAAACAGCATGACTCCAAGTGTTAGATTTAATCGAGTTTAACTTCGTAATCAAGGGATTTAAACAGAAAATATAAATTAAAATTGACAGCAATTACTAACTAGAAATATACAATAGTAAGTTGGTACTTAAACATATTTTAGTTATGGATAAAATAAATCGAGTATTTAATATATTGCACGTCTGGGCTGCATCCTTTATAGTCCAGTTTGTGTAAAGATTAGCCAGTACTAATGTACCACTGCCCGAGGGACCCCCAAATGTACTAATCGTACATCCTTTCCATGGAGGCTCTTTCCATGTCCCGATGAGATGAGAGAATGGTGATAGTGAGTATGATGGTCATAGAGAGTATGATGGTGATAGTGAGTATGATGGTCATAGAGAGTATGATGGTGATAGAGAGTATGAGGGTGATAGTGAGTATGATGGTGATAGAGAGTATGAGGGTGATAGTGAGTATGAAGGTGATAGTGAGTATGAGGGTGATAGTGAGTATGTGGGTGATAGTGAGTATGAGGGTGATAGTGAGTATGTGGGTGATAGTAAGTATGAGGGTGATAATGAAGGTGATAGTAAGTATGAGGGTGATAGTGAGTATGTGGGTGATAGTAAGTATGAGGGTGATAGTGAGTATGAGGGTGATAGTGAGTATGAAGGTGATAGTGAGTATGATGGTCATAGAGAGTATGATGGTGATAGAGAGTATGAGGGTGATAGTGAGTATGAGGGTGATAGTGAGTATGTGGGTGATAGTAAGTATGAGGGTGATAGTAAGTATGAGGGTGATAGTAAGTATGAGGGTGATAGTAAGTATGAGGGTGATAGTAAGTATGAGGGTGTGGAACCAATGGAAACACTTAAACCTAACTTAAGCCTAACCAATCTTTGGTGACCGTTGAAGTAGTTACTCCTTTAGGGAAAAATATAACCAAGATACCAGTTGGGAATGGAACCCGGGACACCAAGGCTCGTATACAGGTGCACTGAACACTACACCACGGGGTCGGTTAGAGTTTTATATGATCTAGGCCAATTTACTCTTATTTACGTACTTATCAGGTAATTTTTTTGGAAAGACATGTTTAGCTTAGTATGTTGTATTTATATTTTAGGTCTAGTCAAAATAAGCACCAATCTTTCTAAGAATAAAATTAAACAGTCCATTTTACTTCTATTTGCAGGACATTTAATTTTACATAAATTAACATATCAGCTGTTATATCTTCTCTACCCGCCATTTTTGTTTACGAAAAACAACTCAAATGTCTTTTTCGCGCTCCACCTTGGTCTGCATCCACTTGGTCGATAACACTCGATACCGAGACGTACAGTAGCTACATTACTTCTTTGGTGCTGACTGACAGCTAACAGCTTTGAAAAGTTACCAGACCAAATTATGTATCCCTTCGCCGAACCATATGATCTGCGAAAACATGTGTCTAACAGCTGTCACTTCTGACAGTAAAAATTTAGGTATATACCTAAATGTTGATTGTCAAGAAGTCAGCTGTGAGCTGTCAGTCAGCACCAAAGAAGCCACGGGGCTACTGTAATCAATTCAATCGCATTGACTCACCTATTTTGTCTGTAGTCCACCTTCCAAAGCTTTTGAACTAATGGACTGATTTTGATATCCTCTTCGATGGCCGAATGGTCTAAGGCGCTACTCTCGCAATAGATTAGACTGTCCCAGTCGTGTGTACTGAGAGGGGTTTTTACTAAATGGTTTTCCACTCTCCTTCCACACAAATACGGATACACACCCTCTAAATTCAACCATCCTACCTCCTAACTCACTAACGTAATTAGTACAGTACCCGCTTCAGTGGCTGGATGGTCTAAGGCGTCACTCTCGTGTTAGACTGGCCTGTTGGTGATGGGGAGATTGGGGTTCAAAACCTGGTTGACTCTACTGAAGGTGGTTTTCCCTGAATAGTTTGTCACTATCCTTACATGCAAATGCCCACTTCACCTCCATGAAAATGCTAGTACAATTCCTCTAAAATTAAACCTTCTTCATCCTTAACATAACAGTGTAATTAGTACATATGAGCACTGCCCAGACATTTAGAAAGACGCAGGGATAAATATTTCTTATAATGAGTAAAGAAAAACGGGTATGGGCAATTCCTCCGATGGTTAGGACGGACGAATGTGTGCGCACGCTAGAGTTGATTGTGTACAGTAGTTATTACTGCTGTGATGCCGGGTGTGGGCTTGGCCAGGTCTGTACATTCTCGTAAATACTCCTCACGGGGGTTTGGTCAGGTCTGTACTGTCTCTTGAATACTACTCACGGGGGTTTGGTCAGGTCTGTACTGTCTCTTGAATACTACTCACGGGGGTTTGGCCAGGTCTGTACTGTCTCTTGAATACCACTCACGGCCACCTATATACATATTAGAGCTGATGTCCTTACAACGAGGTATCAGAGTAGCGCACGTGAAAGCGATTGTCTACGAAATAAATGTTTCTCGGGGGTGTGGGGGGGTGGGATTGGCACAACGCACTATACTAGGAGGCACTGTATGAACCACATAGAGCGGGGATTATCATAATGCACTATACTAGGAACAAGGTCTAAGATAAATGGGACTGGCTACTCCCTTTTTTCAATCATATTTAAAAATCTAGTCCACTGATGCTAAAACAAAGAAAATTCGTTAATAACATATATAAACTAGACATACTATCAGCCCATAATCGAGTTATACCGACCGAGCGGTCGCCATTTGTTGGCAAAAAGAGTGCCAACGTCAGCGGATAGATGGTGTAATGCATTCAGCACAAAGAACCCTCAGGCCGCTAATTTCAGTTTTCTAGAGAGGAACCGCTACTTCTTTATTCAAATAGATTCTCATTTATCCTCACGAGGCTGAGTTGACCCCGTTCCAGACCCACAAAATCTGGAAGCACCAGGGATCAAACCCAAGACCTCCGCATATGTAGCCAGGAGCTCTGACCACTAGACCACAGAGGCGATAGATTTAGTTATGTTGGATATCAGGACGAACCAGCATAACCGGAAACTAAACCAGGGTCCTCTGGACATGCGGTTGACCACTCCACTAAGCCACGAGTTACCTCGGTTACCTGAACAAGTAATGTCAGTCGCTATGCACTAGACCGGACGTGACGTCACACGACGTATTGATCTAGTCGTGGAAAGGGGATCCCCCCCCCTCCATCCTTGGACGTGGCGAGGGCCTGAAGCGGTCCAATTTCAAAGTACTCCGGTATTTTGAGAGGAGTATTGTAGAGCTCTGATGTCTTGCGATGAACATTGTTGATCTTCAGTGTCCTGCGAGGAGCATTGTTGGTCTTCAGTGTCCTGCGAGGAGCATTGTTGGTCTTCAGTGTCCTGCGACGAACATTGTTCATCTTCAGTGTCCTGCGAGGAGCATTGTTCATCTTCAGTGTCCTGCGAGGAGCATTGTTGGTCTTCAGTGTCCTGCGAAGGAGCATTGTTGGTCTTCAGTGTCCTGCGAGGAGCATTGTTCATCTTCAGTGTCCTGCGAGGAGCACTGTTGGTCTTCAGTGTCCTGCGAGGAGCATTGTTGGTCTTCAGTGTCATGCGAGGATAATTGTTGATCTTCAGTGTCCTGCGAGGAGCATTGTTGGTCTTCAGTGTCCTGCGAGGATAATTGTTCATCTCCAGTGTCCTGCGAGGAGCATTGTTGGTCTTCAGTGTCCTGCGAGGAGCACTGTTGGTCTTCAGTGTCCTGCGAGGAGCATTGTTGGTCTTCAGTGTCCTGCGAGGATAATTGTTGATCTTCAGTGTCCTGCGAGGAGCATTGTTGATCTTCAGTGTCCTGCGAGAAGCATTGTTATTATTATTATTATTATTATTATTATTAGCACCGCGTCTTACTACCCGTTCGGGTTATACGCACTTACGCTAATGTGTAATGGTAGGGTGATTGTGAGATGAAATGGAGGACCTACAGTTTAACGTGGAATCCGAACCACGGTGGAGACCTGGCATTCCCCACATTCACAAGATGTCTTGTCAGAGGTGAAGGAAGGGTTTGGTAATCAGATAAATCTNGCAATCAGATAAATCTGTGCCGGGACCGAGGATTGAACCCCGGCCGCCAGCATAGAAGTCTGACACCTTACCCCTAGGCCACCAGGTCACCAGAAGCATTGTTCATCTTCAATGTGTTGCAAGGGGATTTGTAGATTTCCTGTTGCATCGACGATGCAGTATAGTCAGACCGACATAGGAAGAAAGAATCATATCGGACTGTCATTCCGTCACCGTTTTTTTAGCCCCGAAAGGAACTACCAATTTTGCCGGGAAAGGTATTTTCACTTACCTTCTAGAGTTCTTTTACAAACCACAATCGACATGGGACCGACGGATTCACTTCCCCTCCAAAGAAAGTTGTGCTACGGATTTTTTTATCGCTCAAGGAAAATCCCGTTGACCTTAGCTGGGTTTGAACCCGTGAACATCGGATCCTAGGACGAGCACTTTACCTCAATACCACCGAGGTCATCCTTCTCACGGCTATCTGATTATATATCAGAGGTATTGTTGTAGAAGGAGCTCAAGGTAGAGTTGTCCACAATGACCTTGACCTCCACTGTGGGAGAGATGTCTCGTCTTCGTGACTGAGTGGCAAAGGACACCGAAAAAATCTCACCTCAGACGATGATTATGTCCGTATTGATGGGCATGCTGTCTAAATACCAGGCTCATCCAGTCTGGTTTGCCGATGATGGGGTAGATTGGGGTTAAAATCCCGGTCGTATGTACTGAGGGCCTTTTCCTAAATGGTTTTTCACTCTCCCTCCACGCAAATGCGGAAATTTAACCTTCCTTATCCCCATAACATTAGCGTTGTTAGTACATAAATATATGAGCCGAACTGATAGTAAGACGTGGTGCTAAGAAAAAAAAAAGTTTTAAACCTTACATTTTAAATGGTGCTATATAAACAAAAATCCTCAGAAAGGGTGAAATCAGCTCATATTTAACAAAGTTTCCCCGCTAAATTTCACAATTCTTAGATTAAAATAAATATTTACACTACCCGTCTCGTTAGCCGCGTGGTCTAATCGTTCTAAGGTTCGAATCTCTGCCCGGGTGTATTACGGGTGGTTTTTCCAAACTGGTTTTCAACTCTCCCTCAACGTGAATGTATGAATACACTTTCTCTAACTAAAACTTTCTTAATCCCTAAAAACCATTAGCGTAATTAGTACATAATCGTATAACGCTTTACGAAGCGGTGTTAAAAAAAAAAGATTTAAAGTTCGATTTTATTAATACGGACTTTTTCTGAAAGCTGTAGAATTTACTAGAGCTACTTTCCCTTAGTCGGTGACCTGGTGGTCTAGGGGTAAGGTGTCAGACTTCTGTGCTGGGGGTTCCAGGGTTCAATCCTCGGTCCCGGCACAGATTTATCTGATTACCAAACCCTCCCTTCACCTCTGACAAGACATCTTGTGAATGTGGGGAATGCCAGGCCTCCACCGTGGTTCGGATTCCACGTTAAACTGTAGGTCCTCCATTTCATCTCACAATCACCCTACCATTACACATTAGCGTAAGTGAGTATAACCCGAACGGGTAGTAAGACGCGGTGCTAATAATAATAATAATAATAATAATAATACTTTTCTTTAATCGTATGTCAAGTCATGTGATTTGTAGGCGTGACTGTTGATAGATAGTATCAATACATATAAAGTAACACTACGACTGGATTCTCCCATGAGCCATTGCGCTGTGTTCCATTCTATATGAATGTTCGTGTTGCATGTGACATGTTGCATAATTGATCAAAAATATTGAATTTCTCATGAACCAAACCTGAGTGAAAGCTGCCCTTTTAATAATATAGTAAAATATTATTATTGACCTCGAAAAAATATATGTTTTTATCATTATCCTAGCCACATTTCTCTTATTACTGTTTACTTGGTCTCTGTCCTCTTGTTCGCGCATGCGCAAATCACCATTTTGCTCAACACTACCCGCAGTAGTTTACACATATATATTTTTTTAACACTGCATCTTACTACCCGTTCGGATTATACGCTTATATACTAATTACGCTAAAGGTTTTAGGGATTAGGAAGGCTATATTTAGAGGAAGTGTACCCACATTTGCGTGGAGAGAAAGTGGAAAACTATTTTCAGAAAAAAACCTCAGTACACCCGACCGAGACTCGAACCTTGATCACCCAGTCACCGGCAGTCTAGTCTACTGAGAGAGTAGCGCGTTAGACCATGCGAACACCGAAAAGGGTTATATACATTTATGTATTTTGATAAGATTATTAAACATACGGTCTAGGGGTAAGGTGTCAGACTTCTGTGCTGGCGGCCGGGGTTCAATCCTCGGTCCCGACACAGATTTATCTGATTACCAAAACCCTTCCTTCACCTCTGACAAGACATCTGATGAATGTGGGGAATATCAGGCCTCCACCGTGGTTCGGATTCCACATTAAACTGCAAGTCCTCCATTTCATCTCACAATCACCATACCATTACACATAAGTGTAAGTGCGTATAACCCGAACGGGTAGTAAGACGTGGTGCTAATAATATTAATAATAATAATCAAACACATACAATTTTATCCTATCCTCACACAAATTACACACTAACTTAACTATAGAACAAACTTAACAACCAGCACACCCCTTCCAAAGCACAAATTCTTAATTGTGAAAGAAATCTATTTCTTTGTCAATTAGTTTTTTTTATAACTGGCTCGGAATGGAATCCTAGACCCTTAGTTCAGTATACACTCGTCCTTCTGATTTAGTTAAGGGGGGGGGGCACAGTGTAGTTATTTTATATGGGAGCACTCCAATTACATTCTTTGTTTAATGTAAAAACTAAACTAAACTTGGAGCACCAAGTTTTAATTTTCTAGTCAAGTCAGTTGATTCGCCGTGAGATAATATAATCAGCAACTGCTGTGTCATCCATGTAGGCCTGGTTGCGTTCTAAGATCGGCAGGAGATGTACGAGTAGGGGAACTGTTAGATCTTCTATAGATGGATTTATATAAGATTTTTATATAAAAGTTAAATCAGTTTAATAGCTATATACATATATATTTATGTGTGTGTGTGTGTAAATTCATATGCTTTGATCTTTTCTTATATAAATACCTGTAAAATAATAAAATTAATAAAGTAAAATGTTATTAATATTGGCTGCAATACAACATGTTTGTATTTTCTAAAAGGCTACTTTCTACTAAAATCCTACTATAGTTTGAGGTGTTCATGCAAACCCCAGATTAATGGCGTCAGCCTGCAAGTCAGCCATACTGACCGAGCGTCCACAGTCTGTTGACGAATATAGTGCCAACTTCTGCGGATAGAGGAAGTCATGTGGTCAGCACAACAAGCCTCAAAGCCGTTACTCTTAGTTTTCTAAACCAGAGCCACTACTTTTTTTCATTCAAGCAGCTCCTTATTTATCCTCACGAGGCTGATTTGGCCTTGTTCCAGACCAAATGTTTCACAGTAAATCAGGATCCAATGGGGATCCAACCCAGGACTTCTGGATCAATAGCCAGGAGCTCTGATCCCTATATCACAGATATTGTTAAAAATATGTAAGATATATTAAAATATGCTATATTCTGTAACAAGCTTCACCGGTGATGACCAGTTAAATATGTATCTTATCCGCTTAGGTGGCCGCATGGTCTAAACTGCTACTCTTGCAGTAGACTAAACTGGCAATGACGGGCAGATAAAGGTTCGAATATCGGTCGGGTGTACTGAGGGGGGATTTTACAAAACAGGTTTCCACTCTCCCTCCACGCAGATGCGGGTACACTTCCTCTAAATATAGCCTTCCTAATCCCTAAAACCATTAGCGTAATTAGTACATGAGCGTATAGCCCAAACGGGTAGTAAGACGCTCTGCTAGATCAAAAGTATACTTCAACCACTTTCTTGTCCAACCACTAATGGTCCTACAGCTCGCATTAAGTTCAGTATAAGCTATTTCTCCACTAAAACAAAGTTATAAGGCTAAACGAAAACTATATTTTGCCATGTAAGTCTATATGTTTAACATATTAACGAATAAATAATATTTTTTATTCTATTTTACAAAAAATAAACAATCATAAACATTTCATATAAACTTATAATTATTTATATAATATTATGTGTATATATTATAATTGAGGTAGTTGGATTATAAAAAAACAAACATACATTCTGTGGCCATTCTTGACCAATTAAAAAAAAAGACATCCTTTATAACTACATTTCAGACGAGTTTTTTTTTAAAATACATTTATTGAATATAATCAAAAGTAGGGTTATTAACTCCTAGGACCTTCCTTGTAGGTACATCCAAAATTACTCATTGAGATTGACCTTATGAAGTAGCAATTTTGACCGCGTTGAGATTAGATCCCAAGTTATCTGAGAAGCTTCTATTAATTATTTATTCCAAGGTAACAATGGTTTTAAACTAATTAAATGTCTCATATGCCATGATAAGAATGCCAAAATCTATTAAACTTTATCAGGATGGGCTTCTAGACTCCTAAAGAATATGAAATATTAGAGGATTCGGGAAAATATTGAATTAGAGATTCCAAAAAATATACAAATGTTTTTCTTCAAAATTTAGAATTGTAATTTGTTTTAGAACTCTAATACTAATTAATGGTGGTCTAACCCCATCATAATTATATGAATAACTTAACAACCAGACCCCAGAACATTAATTTAACACTTAACTGAATGTATTGATGTATTAATCATGGGTTGAACTGGATGACCTCAAACTTTTTTTTTTTCAAATTTACAACAACAAAAATTACTTAAAAATATTGACAAAAACTCTAAATAAATCCACACGACTAAATCAAAAACGCAACTTACAATTTAACTAAAATTATGTATGCAATTAAAAAAAAACATATTATAACTAAACTTTAGCGTTCTGCTAATATTAAAATTTATTTAATACAAACATCTTCTTCAGAAGTAATGTTTTGAGTATTTATGAATTTATAAAATATTGAAGGTATTTAAAAATATCCTTACTCAAGATAAATTCATACAAATCACTCTAAAAGGCCTAAATATGACTAAAAAAATAACTCAAAACAAGAAACTATGAGTTAAAAACCCAAAATGACAAAAAAAATGGACCTCTATTAAACATTTTCCCAACCATGTGATCATAAACAGAATTTATGTACACATGAACATTGTGATGTGGAAAAAAAAAACATGTCATCTAAATCCAGACACTGATTATTTATAAATAAATGTATTTTAACAAAAAATGTAAACATTACATTTACATTTTCTATTATTCTGTTGTATTTTTATTTCCTCTTTAGTTCATAATTTTTTACAAGATTCAAATTTAAATTTGAGATATGAAGTTAAAATGAATATTTATAATCACTACTACTACTACTACTACTACTACTACTACTACTACTACTTCCACTACCACCACCACCACCACCACCACCACCACCACCACCACCAC
>CABEEJ010000049.1:517229-537398 GCA_901482245.1 Timema douglasi
TAATGTGTAATGGTAGGGTGATTGTGAGATGAAATGGAGGACCTACAGTTTAACGTGGGATCCGAACCACGGTGGAGGCCTGGCATTCCCCACATTCACAAGATGTCTTGTCAGAGGTGAAGGAAGGGTTTGGGAAATTCATTGTAATAGTTTATTGTTGCAAACACGTCCCGCAGATCAGCCACGTTGCATGGGGGGATAAAAACAAGGTCTATTATTCATCTGATCAGCATGTACGTGTCTGTAGTTGATGAGATGGGACGTTGCTTCATACCCAAGCAGTTCTCAGGGGCTTCAAGCAACCTTTGCAGCCCTAAGGGAAATCAACACTTTAATTCACTTAGTAGCCGAGCGCTACAAAGGCTTCCTCTAATATAGCTTACGTCATGCCACGGGAATGTACAATCAAACGCCAAAAATATGAGCGCATTGATCTCGTTTTTGATCAACTATTTTATAGTTTACTTGTTTAAAAGATTTATCTTTAACCCCAAATATTTCTTCTCTTTCGGGTTTACGCTTCTGTACTAATTAAGCTAATGTGTTAGGGATATGGAAGGGTGAATTTAGAAAGAAGAGTACTTGAATTTACGTATGACAACTGGAAAACTATTTAAAAAAAAACACCCTCAGAAGTCAGAACACCCAACTAGGATTTAAAAAAATACACATTATTTAACATTTTTTCGTAAAAAAAAATTGTGTTCAAGTTTATAAAACTACTTTGGAGTTCTACATTAGTGTCAATAATTAAAACATGTTTACTAATTTAAAAAAATTAAATCAACTTTGTCTACAGGGATGAGAAACATTTTGTGAAACAAAGCTAGCAGTGAGGTCCGAACCTTGGCCTCTTGTGTTACAAGAATGCTCCACTAACCATACTAATAGAGTTGTGATGAGGAAGTTAGAATACAAATAAAATATACATATATATGTGTAGAAGGAGAGTGAGAAAACCTTTAGAAAAAAAAAATCACTCCAATGCTTCCAGCCAAGATTCGAAGCCCAACCTCCCAAAAGCACCAGAAGACTAGACTTGACCACCAAATTAGAATAAAAGTATACCACGCCATAGTAATTTCTCAATTCTATGTCCTTGTGCACTCCATCCCGCAACAGACTGGTTTGAGTCGGTTTTGTTCGGTTAAGGTCACAAAGTCACGCGCTGCTAGAATATTGGTTTGTGACAGTGCATCCATCAGTATCACCACCCTCATTGTCTTCAATATTGTCTTAGGATGATAAATGAAGGTTTTAATACTATTATTACTTTGGTCTGTATTATATTAATCTTCATCAATTGTTCCATGTGTTCCAAGTGGCCATGTCAGTTTAGTAAAATGCTTCCATATTCCTTTCTTTAATTACCTCAATTCTTCTCCTCTCACTTGTGCACTTTCTGTTATCTACAGTCTCCATCTCTTTCCTAGTCTCCCTTGAAGTCTTCTCCTCTCACTTCCATACTTTGTTATTTGCTCCTCCCATCTTTTTCTTGGTCTACCTTCCGGTCTTTTTCCAACATACTTCATCTACCATCTTCTCCCCTCACTTGCACACTTTCTGTTAACTGCTCCTACCATATTTCTCTCGGTCTACCTTGTGGTCTTTTTCGATCATTCTCTTTGGCGTCATCTCCTTTTCCATCCTCATTACATGACCATACCATCTCGGCCTTGCTTCCTCTTAATATCTTACGTTTCATATTCCTCACAAACTTCATTCTCATGGCCTCCACTTTCCTTGTCAATCTTATATTTGATATTCATGTTTCTAATGAATGTGTGACAAATGGTACAAAGTATGCAGTGTACAGCACTTCTTCTCCAATGTGGGTCTCTTACTCACCTATTGGGTAACTCCTCTAATAGCCTCTTCTGTTTGGACCCTCTATACTTGCCTCAATGTATTATATTGTCACCAACGGCGTCCTTTGGAAGGCATGTTAGTATAAACCTCTGATATTGTGAGTAGTGAGTGACATAAAGAAAGGTATGAGTTTTGTTGTGATGAATCAGTAAACAAGAAAACTAGAAGCACTGACACGAAAGAAAGGCGTCAACAAGCCATAGGGGGAAATCAGGTCAAAGGCGGGTTTAAAGGGAAGAATTTGGAGCCCCTCGTGGTTGGTTGATCACGGAAGATTGTAGCTAGGAGGTCGCGCCGCTGGTCACGAGGCCACAGGACTAAGTCATCGGGTTCACCAAGTACCAGTCGAGGCTGCCGCTCGACCCCAGGGAATCAGGTCAACGTCCGTGCAGGGATCGCCTAAGTGTCAGCCAGGCCGTAGGTAAAGCCTCATGCCATCTCATTCAGTCACTCCCTTCTCTATAACCACTAAGGTCTTCATTGTAACTTCACTCTAACATCACATTTGTAGTAGAATGGTAGTATTAATAAACCTATGAAAACCCAAGACTACTGTCAATCACAAACCCCCCAGCAAGTATCTATATCAGTCCCCCATGTGGTGATAATATTGGAAACCATGTAATGTGCATATTAAACTATTCACAACCCTTGCCAATTATGTAATCTACAGGATATGTGTGAAGTTTAAATTTCATTTTGAATATTCGTCAACTTTGTTTCAAATACACCACAAATTATTTTGGCAACTCCAATAATGCCAATATTCTTAAAATGAGCTGACAGGTATTGATGTTGAACTACATGTTTAATTGGATTAAATGTTGAAACAGAACTTTGGTAGCCAACATTTCTAGCTTTGGCTGTACTGAGAGTAATACCATGTGAGAAAATGCCGGAGCAATTAAAAAGTGATTTATTCAACAAGTTTATTTTATTCACAGTTAATGATCAACAATAATAAATATTTTCTCTGTCTTTATACAAGATCAATTATTTCAATAAATTATTTTACAACATTAACAATATTATATAAATACATCTTATGTGCATCACATTTACATATATATATATAAAAAAGAAATGGGACACTCGACTCCTCGAATCCTATGGTATTTGAGAGATTAGAGATTAGTAACATTCTAAAAAAAAAAAAGTATCTCAAATAAAATTATGAAGACCTTGATATGATATAAATTATTATTATTAGCACCGCGTAACTACCTGTTCGGGTTATACGCACTTACGCTAACGTGTAATGGTAGGGTGATTGTGAGATGAAATGAAGGACCTACAGTTTAACGTGGAATCCGAACCACGGTGGAGGCCTGGCATTCCCCACATTCACAAGATGTCTTGTCAGAGGTGAAGGAAGGGTTTGGTAATCAGATAAATCTATGCCGGGACCGAGGATTGAACCTCGGCCGCCAGCACAGAAGTCTGACACCTTACCCCTAGACCGCCAGGTCACCGATATGATATAAAAATTTCAAGCAATTGGTGAAAGGAATTATAGATTTGTGTAATCTGAAGAATTAATTATAAGATCACACAATAAAAAAAATCACAAGTTTGTATTAATATAATTTACACAGAAAGTTTTTTTGTTTATGATGTGAAAAACATGACAAAAAAAAAAGCGTTTATCAGTAGCACCAAGCCTTTAACAATAAAAAAAAAATATATCAAATATTAAATATTTTCACTTTAAAATTGTAAATCTTTAAAGATTTAAAGGAAGATTTTTTTTCGGACTCAAGAAATATAGAGTTCAACCCATTTTATATATCTAATGTCAACAAATATAACAAAAATATACATTGTTTGAAAAAAAAAAGAAGAGAACTTTAATAATGGAAAGATTGATAGATAAAATTAACCCTTCTAGTGCCACGAGTCGATCTGATCGGCTCCGCCTACTACCATTAAAAGTGCCAAAGCAGATGAGGTCAGCTCTCCAGATTTGAACTAGTTCTCTCTTTATCTGATAGATAGTGTAGTATTTACATATATCATTGGAAAGAGAACATTTCCCTCATTTATTTTATATAAGGTTGGAAACAAAAATCAACCGTAAATATTTGTTATTGGAACTGGGAGTTTAGTACATTTACATTGGGAGGGTCACTTACTCAATGGGCTAAGTGTAATGAAAATTTACGTACGAGCTGCATAGAAAAACATAAGTGTGACTCACATTCATATGGATGTAAACATTTTGTTAACAGTTTTCAAATTGTTAACAGTTTAGAAAAATATACTATTTAGATTTTTTATGTTATGTCGAGTGGATGAAAAGATTTATTTACCAATGTAAGTAAATAGATGTAATGACTTGATAAATTTATATAATATTTTTGAAAAATATAGAATTTTACATTATAAAAGATTTTTTTGAAAACACATTCATTATATGTAGGCCTAAATATTTATTCATGAGGTAAGCAATATAATAAATCTTGCTGTAAGGTAAGCAATAACAGCCCAGAAATATCTAATGTAGGATACCATATAGAAATTTCTGTAATTACTATTTATATTAATATATATTCAAAATCATTTAGAGTAGTTAGCATTAGATTTGAAAAAAAAATTAAAGATTTAATTTAAACTTTAGAAATTAAATTGTATTAATTATTATTACTAAACAGTACATAGAGATTAAAATGATAGAAAAATCAAAATAATAGCTTCATAAATAAAGGTTTGGCGAATTTTCTTGCAAACCCTTACAAAAATGAGGAAATAGATGTGGCATTCTTTGCACACAAAACCTATCAGGTTTATTTATGGCACTCTTTGCCAGAGAATTCTGGAATAGGCATGGCACTAAAAGGATTAAGCTGTGATGTCATGTTTCAAGTTTTTTTTATCAATTCCGATTATTAAAATTTAACCTCAACTTTGATTTCTCAACATTTACAATTCAATTCTTTTCTATGCATCCAACCTCACTGTAAAATATGTTATTTATTTATGTATCCATTCTGTGATGTGGTTGAAAATAGCCTAAAAGGCACCCTATTAATTTTCTGGTAATAAAGTGAAGTTTCAATGTTCACTTCGAAAAAAAAAAAAATTACCAAATTATAACAGTTGCTGTTTCGTTTCATTGACAGCACTTTCATTTACTGGGATTTGAAAGATAAGAATCGAGGTATCGAGTTTGACATCGTTAAACTTAAGTTTACTAAGAAAGGCTTGTGGATCAAAACATTACATGTATCACAAAGAGAGAAACCTTTATGTACAAAGTTAAAATGTGGACAGTTAAATTCAATGAAATGCACAGGAGCGCTCACTCAACGTTCCATAAACACTGTGACGGAGCTATGCCAACACCTACTAGCACGGGGCAGTAGTAATATCTATGGTTTGTATTCGTCACACTTAACAAGCAGAGAATGAAGTGGGGGGTGGGAGGGGTAGGAGAATAAGATGAAGAGCAAGGGTCATGTGGCTGGAGGGAGTGCAGAGAAGTATGGAGGAGAAAGGAAAAGACTGAGTCACGGTGGAGGAGTAAAGGTTGTGGGGTGAGAGGAAATGTTCTATATGGAGCTGACAAGTGGCTGGAAATTGTTCATGATGATGATGATGATGATGATGATGATTATATTTCAACATATAACCAAATAAAGAGTTTTGCTATATATATGGCTTATATATATATATAAAAAGCAAAATTATGTCGGAAAAAAAAAATGGCCTAGCTCTCTCTCTCTCTCTCTCTCTCTATATATATATATATATATATAGAGAGAGAGAGAGCTAGGCCATATATATAGAGCAAAATTCTGGCAGAAATTTTTTTTTAGAAAAGAAACCCCACAATTTTTTTTGTGGCCAACCTAGATACCAATTTAATTGATATTTTATAGGTATTGATAATATCTGTCAAAAGTGACCGTTTCAAATAACTTGACCTGACTTTTTTTTGACACCGTGTCTTACTACTCGTTCGGGTTTATATGCTTATGCACTAATTACAGTAATAGTTTTAGGGATTAGGAAGGTTATATTAAGGGAAGTGTATCCATATTTGTCTGGCGGGTGAGTGGAAAAATATTTTGGGAGAATCACCCTCAGTACAACCGACCAAGATTCAAACCTCGAACTCATCATTGGCAGTCTAGTCTACTAAGAAAGTAGTGTGTTAGACTTGACATATTAATATGGTTAGTTGGTTGGTAATGGCCAGCATACTGGAGTTCTTTCATTTGCTTTAATGCATCCCAAAAGCGATGGGTTAAATCATTGCCCTCCTGAATACCAGAGTGGACTATATGATCTTTATTTATTGTAGAACCAGCTTCTTTAGAAAGTACAGAGTGAGGAGATGGATACAAACATTTGAATATATGAAAGTAGTTTGAGTAACTTTTATAACTATCAGATTTGTCCTTCCCACCAAAATCATACTATAGTTAGTGTGATTTTATTTTGATTTCAAGAAACCTTTTTTTGTTTATATACATGTGATATGTATAATTTTTTGAGAAAAATATAAATATTTGAAGTTAGTAAGCAAAATGTATTTTAAATTAGTAATAAGTTGAAGCCTTTCATGTGATTAAACAAGTTCTTGAAAAATATATGTGGTTAAAAATAATGAGACAAACATCTACCCACCCTGTGCACATTGAACACTATGCAATGTGTGTAGCATGGACTTTTATTTTGTGGATATGAAAGTAGCCTTATCGTTTTATATTTAGTGAATCTGTCCGTTAAGGTGTGAGTGTAGAGAACACAAGTTAAGGGCAAGTTTTTTTTGCGGTTTTTGTATAAAAACTTTATTTTTGACCGGTAGAAATAAAGAATTTAATTTTCTTCACAGGATGATGTCAACAGTTGTTGAATATTTGTCATCATCATGGAAGCATTAGATGAGAAACATTTTAAATAAAGATAAAAAGTTGTCATAAAATTCCAGAACATCCTTGAAAAATATTCAACAACTTTTGATATCACCAGAAAATTGAAAGAAAATTGAACTCTGTTTCTACTGGAGCAATATTTAATTTTTTTGACCCAAAAAAAGTTGATGTAAAAAAACTGCAAAAAAAACTGCCCTTACCTTGCAATTCCTATACACCCACCTTAACATTATTTTCTTTTGCTTGTATTAGCATACCAAGATGTTAGATGTGTATGAATGCTGATATATGATTCTTATACAGGTCGCAGAAAAAAATAAAAAAAATCAGCTGAATGCAATTTGAAGATATAAGTATGTATGACCCTGTCTTATAAATAACTATAAAATGTTCAGATAAACAAAACCTCTTGAAGCTTTGAAAGGTCTAATATGCCGTGAATTGATTAAACCTTGTATTCAAACCAAAGTTTCTTAAAAATAGGAGAGAGAGTAGGGGTGTGCAAAACTTCTAAACTTCAACGTGTTTAAACAAATGAATGTGGGGAATGCCAGGCCTCCACCGTGGTTCGGATTCCATGTTAAACTGTAGGTCCTTCATTTCATCTCACAATCACCCTACACCATTACACATTAGCGTAAGTGCGTATAACCCGAACGGGTAGTAAGACGCGGTGCTAATAATAATAATAATAATAATTTAAACAAAAATATGTCAGATCCAACTTGGGTTAAAAAAAAAAATCCGCTTTGGCAATTATGAAGCTTCGCCAATTAAAGTATAGCAATAGCTAGAAAACTAAATTTATTTTCAATCACTATGCCATTCTGAGCTGTTATGTACATTACATATTAACGTTCATATGAAAACATATGAAGTATTTGGAGTGCATGTTGCAATCAAAGCTTGATTTACCAGATTAAAATGAACTGACAGATTGTGCAGTTAAACACTTATATTTTAAATTGATTAGGATTCAGGAGTATGTCATATATTTGATTCTGGTTCACTTCGAAGGAATGAGGTTCTCAATGAGGATGGAAAACGAGAGAATACCAAAGAGAATTATGGAGATGAAGTATGTAGGAATAAGACTGCACAAAAGACCAATAAAAAGATGGGGAGAGCAGGTAAGATAAAGCATGCAAATGAAGGGAGAAGAATTAAAGAAAGAAGAATGTTGGAAGGGTAGAGGAAGATGGAGGCATTTTACTAAAGTGACCCGGCCACAGGCTGGAAACAGTTGATGATGACGATGATTCTGGCTCACTTAAAAATGAAAAAGTAAACTTCGCGGACCCTTGAGAGACATGTCTCGGAAGAGGGGAATGTGTCTGTTGGAAAATAATGAGTGGACCAACTGTAAGAAACTTCTCCGTCCAGTTAAAAAGCAATAAGATGTTGGCCCGACACGAAACAAGAGTCAAGACTTTGTGACAGTCGACATTCAGTCAAACGTGAGAGGGATAGAGTTGAAAGGAAGGATGGGGTTGGATGTCTCCACCTCCAAAGCAGTTGCCATCGAATCACTCGCAGAGTCAAACTCGCCGAGAGATTCCAGAACTCGACCTAAATTGTACCTGGGGGAAAAAACAAAAGTTTCACATTTTTTTAACGATTGATTTTGAAACTATTAATTTGATAATACAGGTTGTAACTCTATAAGGAAAACCTCTTTATGAGGCAATTGTATTATATTTGGAAGAAGGTACAGGAAAGGTGGATAGAAACATATAAAAGGGGTCCCCTTTCCTGTACCTTCTTCCAGGAAAGGGGACCCCTTTTATATGTTTCTATCCACCTTTCCTGTACCTTCTTCCAAATATAATACAATTACCTCATAAAGTGCAAAGAGGTTTTCCTTATAGAGTTATATCATTATATTTTTGCATCCATGTCCTTTTCCTGTGTTTGTCCTTTTTGTTATACCTTTTATTTGTTCCTATCTATGTGTTCTATTATTCTTTACCATTTTCCTTTTTCTCCTCTTTTGTGTTTTTTGGTTTTCTCTTTTAGGAAGTTGCGTTGCGCGTTTCACACTCCTCCCTGATGAGTTCCGATAGAATGAAACCTAGGTCGGGGGATTGGGCGGTGACGATCAATTTTCTTTAAGAGACATCCATTACCTCTTTGTCCATTGGCAGCAGTGTAAAGTGTGAACTGTGTTCTTCTTTTCATTGTAAAGGCCATATTGTGTTTGTCCCCCTTTTATATGTTTCTATTCACCTTTCCTGTACCTTCTCCCAAAAGATAATACAAGTTGAAATTCTTTAGTCTTGCATCCTTGGGACTCGAAAATTACCGGACCACAGAATTTTACTTCTCTAAGAACGCTTTACCCTCCCAATCCCCTAATTACCAAGCAAATTTACATAGTAATATTGCTATATTAAACAAGGTAAAATAAAGCTTAAAACAGAAAATAATACACCACCATTAACAACTCTTGGTATCTTGAAAGAGTACAGCCATAATATAAACCAAAGCAAGAATTTACAACCAAAACTCTCGCTTTCAAATGTAAATAACTTCAGCGCTTTGTCCTGCTAATACCATCGTCCTGGTAGCCACCCCTCAAATTAATGATGGCAGATTCAAAACATGCCAGACCAGAGAATGAATAACTAGAGAGTTTCAACCTGTACTAGATTGAAATTAAGACATAAACTAGTCGAGTGTAGTAATATTTTGGTAGGAAGTAAATTTTAGAAAAAAATTGTTTTTCCTCTTTAATGAAAACCTCTTAGATTTTCTAGCTATTTTTTTTATATTTGGGAGAAGATACAGGAGAAAGGGATGAAAACAAATAAAAGGCACTGAACCCAACATGGCTTTGACAATAAAAAGAATAAGATAATTTACTCTTTACATTCCTATCCCAGGAAAAAGAGGAACTGGCTGGCTCCTGAATTAAATAACCCAATCCCCCGACCTAGGTTTCATTTCATCGGAATTCATCAGGAGGGAATGTGAAATACACAACACATCTTCCTAAAAGAGGAAACCAAAAAAACACAAATGGGAGAAAAAGGAAGTTGGTAGATAATTTAAGGTCACGTGGATAGGGATATGTAAAAGGAATGAATATTCGTTTCAAAATCATATATTTTTATCCCCAAGTGTCCTATCATTTTAATATTCATTATTTTAATCTAAATATTTGAGTCTTATTTTTTAAAAATTTAATAATAAATTATTTTATTTTTATTTAAAGATAAGTTTAAAAATATATAATATATTAATTTATTGTTGAAGTCAAGCTTAACTCGACTAGACACTGAGGAGCTTCCCGAGAATCTCCTCGAGCTAAAAAACTTGAAATTGCAGATGCCTAATGTTTTCTTCTTCACTTAGTACTCAACCTGTCTAATGCATAGTTATGTTTTCCTCATTTCAAACTCCCCATGTCTGATGTATAGTTTTCCTTGTTTCAAACTCACCATGTCTGATGTGAGCTAGGATCAATCTTAGCTGCGTCTCTCAGAGTTTTCTCAGCTAGTCGATTGCTACCGAGATAATGGTGGATCAGGCCCTACAAGATACAGCATACATGTCAAAATAATAAAATATAACCAGCCAATCGCAAGATAATTCTCTCCAGGCAAATTTGGGTACATATCCTATTAATTCAAACTTATTCTCTCATTAGTGTAATTAGTACATATGTGTATAACCTAAGCAGGTAGTTAAGAAGCTGGGCTATGAGAAAAAATAAATGCTATACATAGTTGTAGAAAAATGAATCAAAAATGAAAGGTAAAAACACTTAACTATTTCGATGCCTCCATGAAATCTTCCTCAGTAAGTACTAATTAGATTATAGAATTTAATAAACCGCTCAATCTAAATACTCTTTAACTCAGCATGATTTCAACCATGTTGCAACACTAGCACGTCTTGCCATTCACACAAAACAATAGAAGAATTTCAAAATGATTTTTAGTCCACCAAAGAGAAGTTTTCATTTTTCACAACTAAATTGGCATCATTGAAATCAACTTCCTGAGGAAGATGTCATGGCATAGAGATATTTAAGTGGTTTTACTTTTAAGGATATTTATTTTAACTGTTCAATTTTCTTAGGAATGATCTTATCTGACAACTAGAAGAACTACTAGATCTACTTTCACATATCCATACATCAAACTATGTGATCTGCAACAATCATTTTTGATGGATATTATCAATACCTATTAGGGTGGGGTGGAATACACTATTTTACGAATTTGAGTCTTGAATACAAATCTACAATTTACCTAACATAAATACTAACTAAATGTTTAAAACATTCTTTCTTACAATCGATCTTTATAACATTCATACATATAGTTAAGTGTTGAATTAGTGGTCTAGAGCCTGGATGTTAAGTTTATCCATTAATTACAATTGATTTTGAATTATCAATAAGCAATATTAAAGCAAAAAAACAAATTTCACTTAAAAAATAGACTTTTTTTAAGGATATGAGTTTCTCAAGTTTAAAATTTTCTCAAATGTTTTAATCTAGAATATCCTTAAAGATTTGAGGGATTATAGGATTCGAGAGTCTCATACCTAATACCTATAAAATAACACTAATAGTGTAGTAAAAGGTCATCAATGTTGGCTGCACAAAAAAATAGGTTGATGTTTTTTATAAGGCCTTAACATTGGAAATAAAGACTAGATGCATGGCATAGCAATGAAAAAATTAATAATGTCTGAGCCACTAACCAAATGTTGTAGACTCTTGATATGTGTGGGATTGATAGCCACAGCATTCTGGAAACAAAACTTGGCATCCAAATACTCGTGTTTGAACTCGTGGATCAAGCCCCGCTGAAAATTAGAATCGAAGAATAAAATATGACATCCTTAATAAGAGTATAATAAAAAACAGGTTTTGCCCCTTTTAATTCAAATGAAGCAAGCTCCCCCTTCCCATCTTCCTTACCATAAACATGATGTTGTGTGACATGGGAAAGATGGAGGTAGACTCTTGGAGACAGGCGGTGGCAGCGGACAGTTGTTCCAGGGACAGGTAGATCTCGGCCAGTAGCAGCCAGATCTGCAACTGGAGCAGCCACGCTCTCTGCGGGCCAGGTCGGGGGGTGAAGGAACTCATGGAGGAGGCCACCTCTGACATGGTGTGCTCCACGCGGGACGCAGCCAAGGAGTGGGCGTGGAGCGAGCCTGTCGAAATACGATATTCATTCAACCAGGGCCACCACACGTCATATTGGGACAACGCTACACACTATTTTCGATTTATTTTGTTATATTTAACAAACAACTACTTATTTTTCAGCCTGTATTTTATCTAGAGGGGAATAATTACATTTCCTGGCTCATTGATTAAAAATAAATTACTTAAGATGCTTCTCCTCTCAATATTCACAGACTCTGCCTTAAGCTTTAATTTAATCTTTTTTAGCACCGCGTCTTACCACCTATTCAGATTATATGATTACGTACTAATTATGCTAATTGTTTTAGGAATGAGGGAGGCTGTATTTATAGGAAGTATACCCACATTCACAAAGAAATAGAGTGGAAAACCCCTTTGGAAAAACCACACTCGATACACCTGACCAAGATTTGTACCTTGAAATCCCCGTCATCGGCAATCAAGTCCACTTAAAGAGTAGCGCGTTAGACCATGCGGCCACCAAAGGGGGTGAGGAAATAATGACCTTGAGCATACAACAAATCCTAAATAGCATAGTGGTATAGCATTGGTGCGCTAAACAAGGACCCTGGGTTAGTCATCAGTATCCAAGTGTCATTATTTATTTTTGAAAAACATTATAAAAAGTAGTGAGGAAATGATTATTATTAATAATGATAGAATTCAATGTGGTAAAAATGGTGAGAATGAAAGTTAGAACATTAGATGGAATCTAATGAGCAAATAGTATATAAGTTATATATTAGACTTTTTTATAATAACATCTAAAAAATTTAATAACACATTAAAAAATGTAAACTTTGAGTCAATTTACATTGATGACAAGTTAAAATACAATGATATAAACGATGAGTTCTAAGTCGTGTGTACAATAAGGAAACTATGAAAATCAGATGTAATTATAAGTTAGAATAGACAGAATTATATAATTGAGAGATAAATATAAAAAACACAAGAAATATAAGATTGAAATAAATACTATATAATTAGAAATAATTGAATTCATTCCTTATCTGTATTTCTTAATTCCTTGTTCCTTGTATACCGTTTTCAATTTCAGATAAGATTCTACATGTTTCGTCTCTACCCCGGTGCCATCATCAGGACGGATTAAAATTCTGACTCAAAGTTTACATTCTTTAATGTGTTATAAAACTTTTTAGATGTTATTATAAAAAAGTCTTATTAAGTTCTTATAAATGTTATCATAATACAGATTAATTATACTTATTCAACTTTTTTATAACTTATATACTATTTGCTCATTAGATTCCATCTAATGTTCTAACTTTCATTCTCATCATTTTTACCAAATTGAATTCTAGCATCATTAATGTAATTATTCAATTTATGAATATATCTTAATTTCATCGCCATATATATAAAAAAAAAAAAATCTGACTAATGATCTATTTGACGGATGTAATAAACACTCACTGGAGTCCTTGTCAGACATCTCCGAGGTGTAAAGCTGGAATACACTCCTGGTGTCACTGCGCTTGTCAGACTGATCCTGGAGGTCTGATATTGTCTGGTTCTCGTACAGACTCTTCCATAGTGCCAGCATGTGTTTGGCCGTCAGTAGAGCTATCTGAACACACAACATATAGTGGCTCTAGTAACTGAACATGAACAGGCGCAATCAAATAAAAACCGTGTGCAAAGTTAAGCAAAAAATAATAATTATATTTCACAAATATAAAGCTTTGTCGATATAAAATAACGGAGAGAGACAAAAATCACATTTATGCCCAATTTTTTGGTCAACTCAGCCTCATGAGGACAAATGAGGAGCTACTTGAATTAAAAAATATTGGCTCTGTTCTAGAAAACCGAGATTAACGACCGGAGGGTTCGTTGTGTTCTACAGATGACAATCTATTTGCGGAAGTTGCTGCTATCTTCAAAACAAATGGGACATTCACAGTCTATTTGGCTCGATTGCGAGCTGACCCCATGAAGTAGCTTATAAGATTGGGAAATACTGTATTCGGACTAGTTAAGATCACTCCATTTCCAGGTGAACACCACAAATATAATGAAAGTTATAAAATTATGTAAAATATATTGTTTACAACACTTTAATTTTCTACGCTGAAAAGTAAAAAAGTCCACGTATTTAGGTAGAAAGACCTAATAACTGGGAAACAAAAGGTAACTGGTACAGGAGCGTAGAACGGAGCTTTGTTAAACGAATGATGTCATTTAATAGGGGGAGGTGGGTCATAACACAAATTGTAATGTCATTTTCCTCCTCCATTGTTTGTTCTACTGCCGGACTGCTCCCACCAGGAAAATTACTAGCCCACTTGGTTTCTGAATTTCTGCTCAACTATTCTAGTACTTTACCTTACTCCATAACCCCTACCAAATCCTTCCTACCATAGTAATATCATTCCGATACGTAAAAACAGTGAAATATCGAGAACCATGTTTTTACAAACTTTTACTCTGAACAGTCGGCTATCAGAGAATATTTAAATTGCATTGTAGTTTTTATGGCTTCATCATAGAAGCACAAAATAAAACAAAATTGAATGTTTTAGCGAAATTTACTCTTTTATTTTTAAAATTCAAATTATGATCAATTTTGTTGATTAAAATGCAATTTAATGACCAGATTCCAATAACAGAAACAAAGTTCCCTCTACCTATCAAGTCTATTTCCCCCAACCGGATATTATTGTGACCAAATACAAAAGAAGAAAAAGAAGCAACGCCTAAGAAAGCTATAGTATGATTTTGTTTTTAACTTTCTATATTTTAATTTGATAGGTATTTAGAAATTTTGCCATAATTTTTCTACTTATTGAGCCCTACCACTTAAAATAAAAGATAGTGTGCTACATCTTTTAACCAAAAATAAAAGTTTTATTTACTGACTTTTTATAGCAAAATCTAACTTTTTATTTAATGAAATACAAAAATTGTATTTACCAGAAGTCACCGTCGCTACCAATAATAAATTGAACAGTTTATATGAGACAACAAACCTCCCCTCCCTGACTTTGGAGCTCCAGGTGAGCCTTGACGTTGAGCAAGTTGAGGTTGTCGGGGTACTCCTCGATGGCTGCCTCCACCAGCTGCAAGGCCTCCCCGTGTTGCTTGTGGGCCGACAGCAGCAGCACCAGCAAGTGAAGCGACGGGACGTGTTCCGAGCGAAGGTTCAGAGCCATCTTTACGTGACTGACTGCCTCGGTAATCTGATATATGCATGCGTACTGAAGTGCGAGGTAGTACTCTGCTAGGTGGTCGTTGGGGTCCGTCTGTTGGGCCCTGCCAGATTTAGGTGCGTGTGAATATATTTATAAAACAAGGCAGCTTTAGAACCCTAATACTTCCCATACTGTACAAATAGGTAACTTCAGTATCAGCGTTATATACTTTAACACCTTAGCTCAGTCATTGGTGTGTGTGCCCACTGAGATAAGGATTCTGGGTTCAATGCCAAGCTTGGACCAAAAATTTGTTATTTGTGAAATTGGGGATTCCCCTTTCACAGTGATGTGATGATAGGGGTCGTGTGTGTTCTTGATTTAAGATAATTACAAAGTCGTGTGTGATATAATCAGCTAGTTCAGAAAGAAGTGAACATTAAATACATAAAAAAAAGTTATTTGCTCGAATTTTGTACTTTTTTTATGATGAGGAATTAGTAATTCACATGGCAAGATTTAAATGGTTTTTTAAAATAAAAAGTTTCCTTGTTGATTTGTAAAACAGAAAAATTAAAATTGTGCAACGCTGGACTTCTCAAACCTATAACGCACCCGCCAAATAAACTTAAACTAGTTTTTTTCAATAAACATTGTTCTTGTTCTCGAACGTTCACTAATGCTTGTGTTTTGTTAATTTGTATCGTGTGTGTGAAATATTAGTAAAACACCATGAAAGGAAAATCCAATGATATTAAAGAAAATGCATGTTTTTTTAAACTACTCAGGCTGTACACATAAAGTGTTTTTAATACAAAGGTAAAGTGAATATTACATTTATATGTTGACAATAAGCTACATATATTAGTGTTAGCAAAAAATAAATGTAATATTTAGTTTGATGTTAGATAAATATACTCAATGTCAACATAATATTTTTACTCAAAATTAAATATAAAAATATTCGAAATGCGATTTGGCTTCGAGAATATTTCCCATATTCGACTCGACTTCTAACCAAAAAAGTGGACTTCGCACACCCCTACAAAATAGCCTATGTCAGTGGTTTTAAACAACTTTTTAAAAAAATTTATATTTTAAACCCTTTCACTTTAACAAAAACTTTCAACTTTGATCCAAAGCTTCACTTCGACTCAAGACTTTGCATTTAAAAAGTGACCCTTTGCACATGCCTACTGAACAAATGAAGTAGTTTTTTAGAACCCAACTAACTTGTGGAAAGAGTCGAGAGCGTTGGCTGTGAGCTGTTGTTTCTCCTGCTTGAGGTGCATGTTGAGGGATTGGAGATGATAACCTATACCGATATGGAGGTGACTCCGAGACTGGAGGCCTTGCTGCGAGGCTGTGTCCCGAGCGAGCGCCTTCTTGCTCCATTCTACACCCTCGCTAAGCTGAACACACAAATACAATAATATACACATACACAATCTGTCAATATGATTTCCCCAAATTTACTCGACCAGATAGTGGAAACAGTTGATGATGATGATGATTATTATGATGGAGTAATCTCAACAGTTCTCAAATGTGTATCCCAAGTGCATTTCAATATTTTAAATAAAAATATAAGTCCTGGTTAAGTTTCGCTATATTCATGACAAATATACAAAAAGTGTTCAGATAGCTGTATGCCAAAAATAAAAAAAAATAAAAAAAAATTAATGTATCTACTGATACTGATGTAGTGTTTTTATTTAGCTAAAAAATTTTTTTTCTTATAAAAACTACAAAAGTACTGAAATTAAGGTGAGGATATAAAGGACGCCAGAAAAGGTGTTTATTTTCGGTTTTTATAGTGAAACCTTTTTGCTCAAAATAAATAAAATATTGCTCCAGTATGAACATACAGTTTAATTTTCTTCACTTGGTGATATCAACAGTTGTTGAATATCTGCTAAGGGTGTCCTGGAATTTAATGACAACTCTTTACCTTCATTTAAAAAGTTTCTCATCTAATACCGCTATGCTCATGAGATATTCAACAACTGTTTATATCACCATACAAAGAAAATTATACTTTATGTTTCTACACATGAAATATTTTGTTTAGTTTGGCCAGAAAATGTTTTAATATAAAAACTACAAAAACATTAAAACGTTCTCGCATCCCTTACATCCCTACCTTTACTTGCATTCTCTTCCCTCCCTACCTAGGCAGCTACCTGGATAGGATCGCTAATACCTAAATGGGCTTGAGAATACCTGCTTTAGTAATTCCATGGTTTATGGCTCTCACAATAGACTGGACTGCTGATGAATGGAAGATCATGGTTCACATCTTGGTCACGTGTACTTAGGGTGGTTTTTCCTAGATAGCTTTCCCCTCACCCTCCATGCAAATGTGAGTATGCTTCCTCTAAATACATACCTATACACAGACACACCCACCCACACAAACAAATGCGCGCACACACTCACACACACACCTACCTAATCACACCATTCCCTTACAGGATAGCCAAGAAACTGTGCAGATAGCTCAAAAACAACAACTACATACTTAATATATTCTCACTAACTTCCCCCACACTTCCCTATCCTTGCATACTCGCTTTACTCCAACAACATCCAAACACCTAGTCAAGCATGCTCTTTTATGCTTAAAATAATAATAATAATATTTAACACCTCATCTTAATACCCGTTCGGGTTATACGCTTTAGGTACTAATTACTCTAATGGATTAGGAATTGGGAAGGTTTAATTAGAGGAAGTGAACCCGCATTTGAGTGGAGGGAGAATGGAAAACCATTTAGGAAAAACCACCCCCAGTTCACCCGACCGAGATTCGAACCTCGATCTCCCCGTCCTCAGTAATCGAGCTCAACACGACAAGCGCGTTAGCCAACTACGCCACCGAGGCGGGTTTTTATGCTTAAAACTCTTAATGTTTCCTCTAAATGCAATACTCTTCACCTCATCCCACAATACTGTAATTAGTACAAATGCATTTTACTCCAACGGATAGTAAGATGCGGCGATAAATAAAATACTCCTGAGAGTTACCATGTTGAGATGTTCATAGCAGATTCTGGCCGCCAGAAGACAAGGAGTCACCTTAGTGGGTGTAAGACGAGCAACTTCCTTCAGTACCGAGAGTGCTTGTACATAATGCCCCATGGACACGAGACACAGACCGTACTGGGTCCATACATGGGGTTCCTCAAACGAAAACTTCATTGCACGTTCAAATGACTGCCAACAAAAACAAAAGCACTAACCATTATAGTTTAACGTATTGAATACAACATTAAAAAGAGGTAAAGAGGTGAGTGAGGAATGAGGCATAGTATCATTTTTTCAACAAATATTTGAACAAACTTTACAAGGTGAGTCATAATCCTGTATAAATTAAGAGTTTGCCATTGTGAAAATTTAAAACAACATAAAATGTGTGTATGACTACTTGTGCTATATCAGTCAAAGTCCCAAAACAATAGTTTCACCAGTTATTCTTTATGGTTGTGAAATGTGTTCTCTTACCTAACATGATGAGAATAAATTTAAAGTGTTCAAAAACAAGGTGCTCAGGAAGATATTTTAACCAAAAAGGGATTAAGATAATGGAGAGTGGGTAGGTTACAGAATTATGAGTTAAATAACATGTACTCATAACCAAACATTGTTAGGGTAGTAAAATCTTACAGGCTATGGTGGCAGGACATGCAGTGCAAATGGAAGAAACTAGAACCCGTTCAAGGTATTGACTGGTAAACCCAATTGGAAGAGGATCTAGATGGAGATGGGATGATAACATTAGAATGGACCTGAAAGAGATAGGGTGTAATGAGGTGGACTGGATAGAACTAGACCAAGATAGGGTATAATGAGGTGGAATGGAAAGAACTAGCCTAAGATAAGAATAGGTGGCATACTTTTGTAAATGCGGCAATGAACTTTCGAATTCCTAATGCCATAGAGTACCTAAGTAGGTAAGTATATCAGCTGAAGTAGAATTTTGAGGAATCTATACTTCTACCAAGCTAAATATAAGTTTCCTCGATAAGTGTGTGACTGAAGCGTCTTGTCCTTTCAGATTCAAGTGGAAACAATTTACCTCATGAAGAAGCTCGACATGCCCCCACCTGACCAGAGCAATAGCCATGAGGTCATAAATGGCCGTTGCGTTGTCATAAGCATGCATCCTTGCCTCCTTGAACTCTGGGGACTGACTGAGAACAGCATCACGAGCCGCCATCGCCTCACTAGAATTGACAACATTTCACCAATGAGATTATTCTAGGTCGAAATAATTTGAGAGATATGCATTCTAAAACAACAGGTGTGCGAAGGTGTACTTTCTAACACTAGATAGTTAACATCAAATTTTCAACAATCTTGATCATGGCTAAGACCTTATTTTGCTATGTTCAATAACATTTTAAATAAATAGGTCAATTCATAATATAGCTTAACAATATCGTTAATAATTAATATTGAATTATGTTATCTTTCAATCACTTTTCACATAATTATCTTATAGTGCTTTAAGCTCTATGTTAACATAAGGTTACTCAAACCAACGTGGAAAAGAGGGATTCTCAGATATTTCCTCGGAGGCTGGGGAGAATGACGACCCAGGAACAAACCCTAATATGCTAGATCGGTTAATAGCACACTATCAGTTAGGCCAATCCCACCGGTAAAACCCATGATTATTTTTGTCGCACCCGCTAAATGTCAGGCTCAACTAGACTAAATAATACGAGAAGATCAGGGTTCAAAACCCAGTAGGGTGTATTGAGGCCGATTTTCTCTTAATAGTTTCCCAATATCTCAACGCCACACAAATGCAGATACCTACCCTCTAAGTTACACCTTCTTCTTAGCTACCCCATTAGTGTGATTAAAATGAATATATAGCCTGTTTCGATGGCCACATGGTCTAAGGCGTTACTCTTGCAGTAGACAGGAATGCCAATGACAGGGAGATCTAAGTTCGAATCCTGGTTGGGTGTACTAAAGGTGGTTTTTCCTAAATGTTTTTACACTCTATCCCCACCCATCCAAATGCTGGTACACTTCCTCTAAGAATTTGATCTTCCTTATCCCTAAACATTAGCATAATTAGTGTATATGT
>CABEEJ010000050.1:0-67282 GCA_901482245.1 Timema douglasi
CCAGTAGTTTCGGAGCCTATTCATTTCAAACAAACAAACAAACAAACAAAAAATCAAATCTTTCCTCTTTATAATATTAGTATGAAAGAGCCTATTCATTTCAAACAAACAAACAAACAAAAAATCAAAGCTTTCCTCTTTATAATATTAGTATGAAATACTTACTTACATTATCACTTCCAACAACCTCCCAAATGGTCATCGCCCCCATATCCTGAAGTGGGCCCCCAGGCCAGAATCTTTGGCGGGCTCCCCTACCTATTGTTAAGGTTAAGGAAATAGATATGCTCTACATGATTTAGGATGAAATAAGTTATTTTAAATGATGATACAAAAAATATTCATATTTATTAAAAAATTACATATATATCACAACATAACACAAACTTACAATATTATCAACAATTATTTCAGAGTATATTTTATAGCTTTTGTCGAAGCCAATTTTTCAAAAACTTTACTAAAATCAACTCTATAAGCTAAATCATTTTTAATGCACAAAATTGCTTAAATTATTAAGTCGCTATTGACCAGTTGTGCTTCTTTGACATGCTTTTAATAAATTTGCCAGTCTGTTGAACGATCTTTAAACTAAAGAAACAGTAACCGGTACTGTACCAAACAGTTAAATGCCAAGGCAGACATGGACTAATATAGCTTGCAGTTTTTTGTCATAAATGGCGTTCATGAATCTAATCGGGCTTCTTTCAGTTTCGAAAACTGTCTTATGTTCAAGGAGAAGGATTTCTTACAGTAAGTCTTCTGGCAGATCTTTCTCATGTGTATTTACAAGTCTAGCTTACTTTGTGGTAAGTTGACTTAAGTTTTGGAAGTTTAAATTGGGTGAGAATAATTCACATTTGGTATCTGATGCTTCAAACTTGTCTTTAAATAGTTGATAATAAAAGGCAATACTAGGTAAACTACAACAATTTTTAAATCTTGTTCAAGTCCTTTAGAAGATTTTGGTTTTCAGGGGCCGTCTTTTGTTCATCGCAGCTGGTTTTGATTGGTAGTGAGTGATGGTGTGTGCACATCCTATTGCCTTCTTACGTATAAGATACTAGATCTTGACGCAATAGCGAATGGTTACCAAAAAGACGTGCTACTTCCTAGAGTGAGATTTAACAATTTTTAAGGGGGGTGGGGATTGTAGCATTAATGAATGTTACAGATCCGTTACGCCAGCGCCCCCCCCTAATTTCCTCCTTGTGGGGGGCTATGAAAATGGCCCGATATATTTGGATCTAAAGTTTAGCTATAAGTTTCCAAGCGAATGAAAATCATGTGTTTTCCAATGTTCATTTGAAATCTTTGCCATTATTTTACAATAATTATAAATGGCTCAAATTCCAAAAATAAATCAAAATATGAAAAGGACTTTCTCTTGCATTCACACTTTAGTACATAATTATTTATAGCTATACCTATTTCAGTCTACAATTTTAGAAGCAAGAAATCTTGTAGTTATATTAATCAAAACATTCTTCTAATAGTGTGTAATAAATCAAGTCAATACATATTTGTAATAAAGAAAAATTCCAGTGTGTCCGATTTTTAATGAGTACAATTAATATAAGAATAATTTAAGCTTAATCTAAATGATTTATAAGGGCATAGTGGAAATGACAATTTGAATATAAAAATGATCAAATACAAAATGAAAACTATTTCTAGTGGACCCCCCAGTTAAATAAACCCTGACCTCTCCTCGTCAACGTTGATCTTATACTATCATATATAATACACTATACACTAGTTCTGGATATAGAATTACTTGCCTTATTGCACATCAACTTCCCATGGGTATGGACATTTATGTCTGCTGCGATTAAAGAAAATACCATTGAGAGACGTTGATTCGTATCCATAGGGGGTGAATAATTTAGTTTAGTATATCCCTAAAGTAGGTAATATAATAATGATTAGGATTTCACTCAGCTCAAACCTATACTTGGAGCGGTCGTTTATGTAGGTCTATTCGACACAACCCATAAAGAGAAATAGCCATGACATTTGAAAGGAAAAGAAATACGAAGATTGTATACACATCATTGCCACCCGGAATAGTAAACCAGTTCTCATTTAAAACTTATTCGTCAATACATTATTTTGGATGTAATTTATTTTAGGAGTAAATTAGAGACCAAAAACTTTGGGGATACAAAGTGGAAAAAAAAAATATATCTGATATTTTTCGGTGGCCACATGGACTAAGGCATCACTCTTACAAAATATTATACTGCTGATGACGGGGAGATCGCGGTTCAATCCCGGTAGGGTGTTTGGAGTTGGGTTTTTTCTAAATTGTTTCCCACTCTCTTTACACACAAATGTAAGTACGCTTCTTCTAAATCCATCCTTCCTTATTTCTAACCAAAAATTCATAATTTTTATATAGGTGTATAACCCGAATGGGTAGTAAGATGGGCTAGTAAAAATAAGAAGAAAAATATATATTCTATATTTATCATTAAAAATTGATTATTTAATACATAATTTTGGATGTAGTTTATCTTATTTATTTTAAATATAGATTATAGAATTTTTATAACTTGCACTAAGTTCCAACAACTTAGAGGGTACAAAGAGGAATGAATATATCTGGAGCCACGTGAACATAAAAGGTTTAATACCACTGCCCTAGGATATATTATTTTTACTATAAACCTAAGAATATATATACATAGCTTGACATAAAGCGTGTCACATTTAATAAATTAAACATCCTTGACTATTCGAGAAAATGCATTCATTTAAGATTCCCAGGCTAGAATGTTCACTGAACTGAATAAAATTACAGCCTTTCCGAAATAAGTTTGTTCGTCACTAGGTGATAACTCAACGCTTTGGGGGTGGTTAATGTGCTTTTCCTATAAATTAATATTGTTATACATAACATATTAAAAACTAAAGCTTACTATAACTCAGGTGAATGTTGGTGCAATTCACAATCTTACTATTCCTCCAGGGTATTAGATTTATTCATATTACAGTAAGTTTTAATGCCAATTAATGGTATGTGCAGCCCATGGCAGTTTAATGTGAATGAATATCAAATATCAAAAGTAAGCAGACACCTGTAGATATCATTTTGGTTAATGGTAGCGTAGTCAAAATATCAGTTTGTGATAATTGTTTTCATATAAACCCATATATTTGTTTAAAATGATCTTTCTCCCACATATGTGGACCAATGGAACAAGTCTAATTTTAAAAGGTTAAATGAGGATCCTGGAGTTTAATATAAAACAATACTAGGTTCTAATAATTAGTGGGGTGCACTCGAATTGCGGAATAAAGTATACCTCTCAGCAGGCATTCAATTAAGGCGCACTTAAATTGCGGAATAAATTATGCCTTTAAAAATGCGCACATGAGTTTAGTAACAACCTGTAATCACATTCAAATCATAACCCCTAACCTAACATAACCTAACCTAAAGTAACCTAGTTTAACCTAGCCTAACCTATCCTAACCTAGCCTAAGCAACCTAACCTAAAATAACCTAACATAGCCTAGACTAGTCTAACATAAACTAACCTAACCTAACCAAATCTAACCTAACCTCCATTTCCATTTGAGCATAGTCATTATATATTCAATTTCTACCCCACAGTTCCTTTAAGCTTATTAACAACCTCGGATGAGTTGTTCCACAATTCATGTGCACCCGTATTAGTTGTTTCGCAAATCGTGTGCAACGAATTGATTATCCTCGTGTTCAGTTTGAACATTAAAAGGAGGACTAATAAAATCACAAATACAGAAACAACTCAAATCAAATTTGGGTACATTTCCTCTTCAGTTATATTTTCTTAATCCCTGCTCCATTAAGGTATTTACTGTGTATAGCCTGTACAGGAAGTAAGACGTTATGTAAAAATCTAAACAACTATATATTTTTCAAAGCTTCAACCCAGGTTTTACGGCACTTATAATGTGCTTAACTGTGGTATTTAAGAAGGGGATAAAGTACCAGGGGTTCTTTGCTTAGTAGTGTGCCTTCAGGATGATACTTACCTACTATATGGCATCAGGAAGTTGAATTTTCATTGCCACATTTACAAAAGTACGCCACCTATCACTATCTTGAGCCGGTTCTAAACAAACTCCCCCCCCCCCACACACATTATATCTTTTAGGTCCATTCTAATGTTACCCTCCCAACCGCGTCTGGTTCTTCCCAATGGTCTCTTCTAATTGAACTTGCCAGTCAGTACCCTGAACAATTATCTAGAATCTCCCTTTAGCGCTGCACGTCCTGCCCACCGTAATCTACGATACTTGATTATCATTACATGTCTTGTGATGAGTATAGGGTAAGTAACTCATCTTTGTGTAACCTCCACAAGTCACCAGTAGACCCATTTCATTTTAAATCCACCAGCATCGAAGAAAATTATGGTTATTTCATGGAACACATCGTGCAATTAAAATTTATATTAAAAATCATTTGCAGCCAAATGAAGAGTTATCAAATAACATTTATTTAAACAGGAACCCCACTAGTTAAAACTTAGATGATGTTAGGTGTTTTTTATTTTAGTAAACCAAAACAAAATCGTACAAATTTGCGTATTATTCATTAGCTTTGGATAAGTATTTTAATTAAAATTTAATCAAGTCATTCCTTTATCTTAATTTTCATATTCTAATTATATTTCCCAAACATAATTTCTTAAGGTAATTTAATATGAGATAACGATTGAAGAATAAATACAGACTAATTTTATTTAAGGCCTATCATTAGGCGCTGGTGTCTTTAAACTTAACTATCTACAGACTTGCAATGTAAGTACTTGTATGATACCAGGTCTTTCAGTAATATCTAAACTTTTTATTTAATCCATGAGTACAAAACTGATATAATTTTAAATGATTTGAAATAAGATAAAATATTTGTAATTACTAGTGTCCACCCAATAAAAATAGTACCTGTTTTTGTTTATTTCATATATAGGGCAAGAATATTGAATGTGTAGACACAGTATGGATATGATCATATAATAACTTGCATTATCATCTACCTATAAAGAGAGAATGATAAAACTGTTAGTACAAACTCCGCAATGAGGGTAAAACACCACCTAGTGCATCCTACAAGAATTAATATAAACTCGCTCCATTGGCCGCATGATCTAAGAAACGGATGGCATATATATGGCACGCGTGCCACTAGGTTTCCCACGATTACGAATTGGGTGGGTCGTCTACATTAAAAATAATTTAGCATTAAAAAAACAATTAAAAGTCATGTCACAATCAAATTTGTGAAGTCAACGGTTAAAAATTATCTTGGATTTTATTTGAGTACATCTTATGTACTGTTGAAGACAACAAGATGTGGAGTGTACATAAATATCTTATATATCAAAATACAATATATTCTTTAAATATAAACATATTACATGGACATGGGAATCAAACCCGGGACATTTGGCTTGATTCGTCAAAGCTCTAATTATTGTGCTATTTAGGAGTCATCCCGTGCCTAGGGTCATTACTCACTTATATTTTAAGGCAGAATCTGTGATGGACGTGTGGAAATCCTCAGCTATATATTAGTGATCAATTAATAACACGAGCTATCAGATAACACTGCGATCTTTGACTTGGCATCTAGGGCCTTATACCGCCAATAGTACAATGACAATTGAACGCATTCTCAGATAACTATTGATTAAATAGTATAGCTATTATATTTTTAATAATTGCGGTTATAGCGAATTGAAAAAAACACCTGGACTACTGGATCTGAAAGAAACTAACAATTAATATAATGGATTTGTTATTTAGTTATTCTTGTGTTTCCAACCAATATGGAAAAGATGAATTTTTTCATTCACGCTGTTACTTTCAATGTTTTTATTGAAATGATTAAATAGTAGTAATCCCGCACGGCATTGCCTGTGACCCACTGTAGTATAAGAATAACATAAGCCCCCTCCACCTCCATCCCCAATGGTGTCTGATTTCAAATGGAAAAGTTATTTCTGAAACGTAATTCTAAGCCAGATTAAAAATATTATTTTTCAAAAATTTGTTAAAAATAGAATTATTAAAAAGTTAATTAAAAATTTAAAAACTAGGTTTCGAGGTACATTTGGCCCCCTTCCGTCCACTTATATTAAAAATTTCAGATCTCTGCGTGCCGTAGATTTGGCTGGGCAACACATACACACACACAATCACACATACAATCACTTCCTTCTATTATTATAGAAGATAATAATATCTATAATACTCACATTGATAATTTAATACATTTTATTTACTTAAAATTGTAAGCATTATTAAAATATTTACAATTTTATTCTAGTTACTCTTCACATTTTATAATATTGAACATGTTATTATTTTTAAATGATCATTAAATAAATGGCACGGTGCACCACACAGACTTTCGCTCACGTTTATTTTTAAATATACATTTACTAAAAACTAATGAGACTTGTGAAACGAGATATTAGGCCTATACATGGTTGTATACACCAAATATTATAAATGAAGGAATATACACTATTAATTACTCTATGGCATTGAGAACTAGGAACACTGTTACAGAAAAAGTGAGAAAAGAGAAATATCTTGGTCCACCAAAGAGTATTTGAATCAAAATCGTTTTCAAAGACTTGAATTAAAAAGTACACATAGACCTACTTTCTTGTAGTTCAGAAATTATTGCTTTTATACAAATATACTTCAAATATTTTTTTAATCTTTAATAGTACTACAGCTTTACAATGTTAGTTCACATCTTCTCATATAATTTTCAACATTTTCTGTACTTAAAAATGTTGTTTACAAGGAACAAAGAATGTAAATATTTTACAAGTTTAACAAATCAGTTTATTAATATTCAAAAAGTAGATAGGACATACATAATATTACAGTTATAAACCAATCAAACCATCCATTGTCTAAACATAAGAATATGAACGGATACAAGTATACAAACAGCTCGTCAAAGGAGCATCAGGTGTGAAGCACCTTGGTATACCCACACATATACCCACACATTAGGTCATAGGTGTAAATAAGAAATCTTATAACTCGTTATAGAAGGACAAATACTAATTCATCAAATAGTATGAAAGGTAGCAACTCCACGCTAATTTAAATTTGTAGCAGTAATCAAATCTAATTTCAAATTTATTATACATGATTTTACTCCTGCCTGCTGACTAAGACTACCAGCTGATACCCTTGATAAACATTATAAAGTGATAAACCACATAAATGCAGCCCTAGTTTAAGGAGCTACAAGGGAGGTAATTAACAAGCGCTAACTTCGCGTGAGTTAACTTTAAATAGAGTTAGACATTACAACGTTAATAAACTCCTAGAAGTAAAACTAAAATTTTAGTACTAGTAGTAAGCGAACTACCAGGAAACTTGATTATACAGATACTATGGACGGACTCTTCTTAATTAGTACTACCTGAGCAATCAATAGTATCTTTTTTCTGTTAGCCTACTAACGGGACAATATTACTAGACAAAATAGTGGTCATTTTTGACTAACGCTAAAGGTGTCACAAGGGGACCATACACGATAAACAAAAGCCTAAGGTCAAGTAGCGCTTCTACAGGTTGCGCACCACCTGCCAGTAAACAGACAAATAAGATACAAGTGTCAGTTACGGACCCAATTAGGTCGTGGAATATAGCAATAGATAACCTGGTATCTTCCATAATTAAATTCTACTCCTTAAACTAACCGCAGCATGGTCATATAGTCTAAGGAATCTATTCTTGACCCTAATATTTGCGACTAAGGGCCAGTTTCATAGTCAAATTTAGTACGCCTCAAGTGCGGCGCTACACTAAGTACATGACGACACCTACCTAAACCAGAATGGAATGGGCCAGTTTCCTATGCGAGAACGGCCCATTCCATTCTAGTTTAGGTAGGTGTCGTCATGTACTTAGTGTAGCGCTGCACTTGAGGCGTACTAAAGTTGACTATGAAACTGTCCCTAAGTTTTTGGACTTAGAAAGGTAGTGCATAAAGCTATAAACTATACCATATGGGCATTGGGAAAAAAGTCAGTAGTACTGACATACAACAACAAAGTCTTATGGACACTAAACAATAGAGCTCAAAGCTACACAAAATAAACAATGCCTAAGGGCATAGAAAAACAAGTCACTAGAACTGACATACCAAAAACTAAGTCATAAGGACTTGGAATAATAGAGCTCAAAGATCAACAAAATAAACATTAACTTATGTGCATAGAGAAACAAGTTAGTAGAACTGACATACCAAAAACTAAGTCATAAGGACTTGGAATAATAGAGCTCAATCTCAACAAAATATTTAATCCCTTCATACTTATAGTATTCGCCATAACTTGCTCTGCGGCGAAGAAGAGGTAACAAAAACGCCTCAACCATCGCGGTATTCAGTACGTCGTCCTAGGAAATGGTCGTTAAAATCTTCCAGTAGTTCTTCCGACGAGTGGTTACGATAAAATATATAGACGCTAACCGAGGACAGGCCTATTTATAACAGTGGGACTAATTTTGGAAGGTTTTCTCCAAATACGAATAGGAGGTGGTAATCACCAGACATCACGCCACCCGACCGCTAGTGCTAGCCGATGACTGTTGGTATCTTCTGGAATGAAGTCTCTCTCATTTACTCTTCGTCTGGCTCAGGTGTCAGATGTGTGCATGTTGGTCTTCCAAGCCGAGTTGCCTCGTTCGCTGGGGCAATTTTTATGATAATTGGGCATCTCCCGCCTGTGATATCATAGTGAGTATCTGCCACACATTTTTCGAACTTATTAAATCTGGTATTAGTAGCTTTAACCTTTTATAGGGCTTCATTGAATTTACGTGTTAAAAATTATTTAACAAGCTACAAATTGCAGATAAATTATGAAAGTTGGAAAATTAATGAATCATAAAGTACCCTCAAAGTCATTTTCATGAGAAAATAAGAATTGCCATCTTGTTTAAAATGATCTATAGATTAAAAATTTTATCAAAATCGTTAGAGCAAATTTTGAGAAAATTGATTTTTTCTCTTTTTGACTTTCAATAAACTACCTCTAAATTTAGGGTTATTTATTTAGTTCTAAAAACCCCTCGGGGGGGGGGCTTATTAAAACCTAATATTCTAAGCTTTAGCTCAATTAATAAAATAATTTCAGCTATAACACAAGGTACAGACAGACAGACGGAAAGACAAACGGCATTTGAAAAAATACCTTTTTTGTTCCAGGGGGTCATGAAACGTCAACATTTATCAAAATCTTTAGTTCAATTTTTTAGACGATCACAATACTCTCTACCATATGTTTCAAAAGAAAGTAAAAACGTAGATAAGAGGTGGAACATTGGACTAGTTTAAAATTCATCTAGTTTTTAAGTAGCATACTGGCGGTAGAAGTTTTGCCATCCCTGTCTAAGGCGTCTCTTTTGCAATATACTGAACTGCAAATGACAGATGTATCAGAGCTTGAATCCCAGTCGGGTGTACTGAGAGGGCTTTATCTCAGAAGTTTATACAATCTTCCACCACGTAAATACAGATAAAATTCCTCTAAATTAAACCGTCCTCATCCGTAACACAGTAGTGTTATTATTACATAGATGTATACAACGAATGGATAGTAAGATGTGGTGTTAAAAATAATCTCAATCTCTCTGTTCTGAACTGAACATACAAGTCAAATAAGAGTATTTCACAAAATACTTTTCACATTCGACTTTGAAAAAAGGGAGCTCATACTTAAATGGAAACATTACATTTTAAGTAATTTGATGTAAGAAAAGTACTCTAGCATAATTGCTAAAGCTTTCCGTTTGGTAGAGCTTTAGTTACTTTTAAACTCATAACACGAATAGAAGGTAGGTAAATAGTTTTGCTACCGTTTGTCAATGTTTGCCAGCAAGAATTACCATTGCCACGGTTATTTAGAATAAACCAATTTAGGTATAAGTGAAAAACGCCATATAGGTCAGTGTGAGAAATGTATTAAAGTATTTTCAGTAAAAATCTATTAGTTAAAAACATGATTAATAAAAGTTGATTAACTTAATATATAATGTAGTTAAATTGTGTGTGCATTAATTAAATCATCAGGGCAAAAATTTATATTGTTATGTGCATCTCTTAGCTCTGTTTTTCTTTTAACATGGTTTAAATTATCACGCTGATTTTTATAATTAAATTAGTATCATCATCCATGAAAATACTGGTATGTCAGTTTCTTTTCAACTTACTTCATCTCTAATCCTATTGTGTATGTCATATGCATGTGTGCGAATATTACGGAATATTAACAAACACATTTTTTGTAGAACCACTAATTGACCGACATTACAGAGTGACTCTTGACCAGCTCGGTAAACGCCTTTGTAGTGAGTTTAAAATCATGATGTTATTTGTTCAATTGATAATACGAATATTTTTTGTACATCTATTTTTCTGATATTGCTCTATTAATATATGGTACTATATAATATTTAGGTAGTAATATTGCTTTTTTTACAAAGTAAGATATAATAAAGTGGGACATTTTATTATAGTTACGTTGTGGATATGGCTACATGGAATAAACGTCAATCTCGTCTAAACTGGTTGCATGAGGCGTGGAGCCAGGAGTTAGAATCCTTGTCAGGTAGGCTGAGGGTGATTTCGCAATCTCCTTCAGATACCGATCCTCATTCATAGCCACAAATTCTAGTTGAATATGTGTGTGCAATATTTACAGAATAAGAGCAAAAAGTTTTTAAATTTATGTGATTTTCTCTAAGATCACTTATTATTGACGTATATGTGGTGACCAAATATTTGATATAACTTTCTGGGAGGAAACGCAATTACAGTAATTTTAGAATCATGGAGCTACTGATTAGAAACAAATAGAATATATTGTGCTGTAATATATTAAAAACATTTCCATGAAATGGATAGTGTAATTTTGGTCAAATGCATGCTCGAGTGTATATTCGGATGCATCCTGTAGGTGAGCATGAGAACAAATCAAATTATCTACTGACATTATAGGCCACAATCTGAATTGAACGGCCTCTAAAAGTGACGAAGTTTCGTTTTTAGTGAAATATACCTAATACAAACTAAAAGCTAGCATAAAAATCATAAAACAATGTAAAACCTAAACGCGTTTGTATGGATATTTGTGGTCATATCACTCAATGGTGGACTGTGTGAGAACCTCACCAAGACCACTGTTAATCACTTTCTCTCTAATTCATACTGGGATCTGAAATGTCTGTGGGGGTATCCTGGGTCCATCACATAGTTTTCAATCCCCTGGATAAAAGGTTTGTTGGCGCCTGGTAGCTTGTCATGGAAAAACGGCAAAAGCTTCCGGAAGTGGTAATTGATAAACATATTCTTCAAGTTTGAGTGCAGACTCTTATTGGGGTCGTATCAGGGTGCATCCACACCATCTATTGTGCAAGTGTGCGTCTACCATGTATAGCCAAAAATTAGCCCAAGCAACTGCTTGCATAGCATTAGATCACCACTTATGGACAGGGTGATACGCATTTTCAACAGCGAGCTTGCCCTAATTAAGTATGGAGCTAACTGTGTTCGTCATTCTAGACGTGTATCCAGCGTAAAACTAAGGTGCTAGCACTGTTCACCAATCTAATCTGGTCTCCTAACAACTGAAGCAGGGCCAGCCTGGCATACTTTTCTTTTCATATAAGTAGGTGTTATTTTCCACGTTTAAACTTGTTCAACAGGTTGTCAGCCATACCTATATTAGTTGAGGTACATCCCTGACTGCAGCCCTCTATATGATGCCTCTATAAAGAGCTGTGTCTTCTTCCTACAGCGCTAAACTGGTATCAGAGGATCTTAGAAAATGGTTCATATAAAGGCACGGGGTCTTCTAGGGGCCCAAGTGGTACTTAATCCCCAATGGGTTGGATTTGGGTTGTGGCATTCCAAATGGTTGTGGACAGTACTTATATGATAGGTAAGATTTGAAAGCCATAACTAGGTTAAAGATAAATTATGGGTAAATTGTTTTTGAAAGAAATCATTCATAACAAAATGGCAGAAGCATTTTTCTATTTAATAGTCTCGCAAATAGTAGTCGTGCAGACCTCTTACCAAAATAGTCAAGAAAACTGATTGATCGGTAAGACAATAAGGATTTATACTCATTTGTAGAAGTAGATAACGTTGGCAGACTCCCAAAGCTTAGAAAAATCTCTCAAAAATATGTCAGCACTGAAAAAATCCAAGAGGATTTCTATCGCCTCCAAGGGAAGGTGTAGGAGTACCACGTTTTGATAACGTCAGTATAAGTAGGTATTTTTGTATTTTGGAGTTCTTTATGCCTTAAACATATATGCCTTAAGATCAGGATCATTTGTAAGCGTTCGCAACAGTGGTATACTCCACGTGCGCAATATTTAATGAAGCTGACCTCCCCATTCCGTTGTATAATATAGAGCCCTGTCGTTAGGATCCACATCAATTTCACTTTAATCGGCCCCAAGAATCTGTCCTGTACGCCAAGGCTCTAAATATTGTCTCCCATAAAATTTTCAACTTTTGTTGAATTATATAGTGAACATCGTGGACTTTGCGGTTTGAGTTGGCATGGTTAACCGGGTCTCTAAAGGTTTTCCAAGTCTTCCTCAGCCGATTTATTTCTTGGGCATGTCTATGGATATAATCGGGCAAGGAAGTCTATTTAGCTCACCTAGGACTGTGACTAAGAGAAAGAGCGAATCTCCCAGATCTTCTTTGTCGGTGGAAGGTATGAGTATCTCACTCTAGCTTATATGGATTTTGGTGGCTGATAGAAATTTAGTATAGTGTTCCGAAATCTCTTCCCACATCCTCTCTTCCCCCTCCACTCACACACAAAAACACACCTTCACACAGGATTAAGTCAATAAGGAGGTATTCTTATGTTGCCATTGTCAGATGATTTAACGATCCATACATCCCTTTTTAGGTGAAATAGCGTTTATATTCAAACATGCACTCTTTAGTTGGGTACGCACCCCAAACGACGCTGCAATGTCCTGGGAACTGTTTACACTTTGCACAGGTTCCACAAACTCTGAGATAACGAAGTTAACAAGTCCAATTAGAAGTATGATGGTACCGCATTTGGGTCGATATCCTAACGACTTCATTAAATGTCAAGGTTTTACATCCCCATTAGAGCAAAGTATTAATCGAACATTTAAAAGAGGGCCAAGGCCTTGACCCCTGGGCTAAGTCCCTGGTTTTTTCATAATTATCCAATAACATTTCATCTCCAATCTTCCCACCAGGCTTAGGGTCTATCCCAAGGCTAGTCTCCTTGTACCCGGGGTTAATCCCTACCCACAGGGTCTAGACCCTAAGCCTTGAATATGGCGATGTGGTGTTCCATGTTCGACCACCAACCTCAAACACCCTGGGTGCAGGGTTTATCCCCCCTCACGGAACACAAAAGTTAACCCTACTTAGATTATAGGTTAGGCCAAAGTTGGGTTTGATACCCATATTGGTGATTAGAGGGAAAATAAGTTTATCATAAAAATGATAGTCACATAAATATGAATATGAAATAGGGGCTGGAGATTTAAAAAAAGCGGAGGGGGGAAAAGGGGGTGTATTATCTAAAGGGTTAATGGAGCAAAAAAGGGCTGTGGGGATATAAGGAGAAATTATATATACGACCTGATCAAGGAGCACGTAAAAAAAGTGGAGAAAATAAAGGAAAGTTTATCTAAACAGTGTGCTGAAGGGTCCTAAATACTACTATGTCCTGCATTGTCATCAGTTTATTGAAAATTTATTTGCTATTTACAAATATGTTAATAAACTGAAAATCAAATACACTAGTAGGGAGCTATTTTATAGCACTATTGATACCAGTATTTAAATAAATCAATTTAGAAAAGAATTCGTTTTTTGATAGCGTACTAATTCATATCTTGTTTCAAATTTAAACTATAAATTAAAAAGATCCCAGGACGCGGTACTAAAAAAAATTACTTTAATTTAAAATATCAACTATTTCAGACGTGTAAACTGTTCAGAATCTGAAACCAAAACTAAAATAATGTCTAATAGGAATTTTTATTATTTAAAGTGACAATGAAGTGGTTTGTGACAGAACACAATAGCTCCCCCTCTCAACCCCCATACTTTCCCATGTCTATTCAGACAATATTGTGTACTATGTCTGTGAGCTTGCAGCCAGACCTCCAGACCAGCACTTTTGAAACATGTTGCCGTCCCACATAGAATGAAACTAGCTGACGAAGACTTCAGCGATGGAACGGGGAAAGAACATTCAAATTATAGTGTTCCACCCAAAAGTTAACCAGAGCCACCCATCCCACTATTGTTCTCGACTACAGCTTCAACACACCAAGAGTTGCATCTTTTCTATTAAGGCCTATCCATATACCACAGGTATAGTAAGGTAGAGTCAAAAGTAGACAGCAGACAAAATGCGTGCAGTTTTGTTGGTTATATTCTTTCATTGCTACATATAGCGTTGCTTGAAATTTGAAAATATTTTATGCATATTGAAATAACTAATTTTTCATATATTATTTAATAGTTTATTAAGACCTCCTATCTAAAAAACATCTTATACAATAAAAGGAATTAAGAAAAGTCTAATATAAGATTTTAGTTCTTTATAAACATAATTATAGCTCAGCATAAGTTACGTAAATATTTACGGGCATAGCCATCAGTTCTCTATAATGCTGAACATAGTTTTTATGATCCTTGATAGGTCAGAATTTGGGTGTAATTTCTAAATGTATCATTTCATACTTTCTCTGTCTCTTAAGGTGGTGTGCAATTATTCACATAAACTTAGTCCCCTAACCAACTTATTTTTATGAAAGCCTTAAGTATAAAATCAGAGCCATTGGTTTAAGCTATGGTTAGAAATAATTAATAATTTAAATTTTCAAATTTTTCTTTATAATTACATTGTGTGACAAGAATGTTATATGTATAGTTTTAATTTCAAAATTGCTAGTTTGATACTTTAACCATCCCCAAGAAAAATATCACCATATTAAGGGGACATTTTTAATCATCAACGTAATTTATTGTCAATATAGGCACCACGTATTAGTACTTTTCAGGGCTGTTCACAAGTTTAGACTAATGATATAAGGTTGCGGATGTTATTATTCATATTAATTTTACCAGAATTTACATGAAGAGAGTGGGAATGGTTTTGGGAAAATTAAATCCCATTAAACACAACTGGGATTCAAACCTGTAACTGGAAAGCCATACTATAGGAGTTTAATTGACTAGCACCCAGCCTACTTATGCAGTTAAAATTCATATTAATAATTATTTTAAAGATAGTCCAGATCCATATCTAGTCAGATACAGTGTTTACAATGCACTATATCTTCTGGTATGGGATTGAACAAGTTGCTACTTTAATTGATCCTTCTCAGTCTCACTTATGGCTCTGACAAATATGACAGCGGCAGAGGCATAAACAATACTAATAATAACATTAAATTTACAGCCAGTCCCTGTGATTAAATGAGTGAAGATGTGGCGTGTAGGGTCAGTTGGTGTATGTATTTCAGTGAGCTTTGTCAGACTGATCTGCAATTATAGTACCTTCTGGCTCAGTAAGGAAAGCAACGGGAAACTACTTCACTCCCCATATTCTTAGTACACATCTTAAGTGCTGCCTAGGTTTTATAACTGGCGGTGGAACTGTTGAGGATCCAACCAACCTTTATGTTGAGTACTATAAACACACATTTTAAAGAATGAAATTATTGCTAATATTTATTTTTCCATGCATCATAAGAGAAGCATAATATATAATAAAAATAACATTAAGAACTTCAACCTATAAATTAAACTGGAATCTACTAAAGTTGGTTTTAATTGAACTAGAAGTTTTAATTTTTTTAACGTGCATTGGATGTAACCTCTCTGAACCGATTTATTATATCAATACACAACTTATTAACTAACTAAATCTAGAATAAACATAAAATCAAGCTTTTGACAGTTAATTTATCGTTGTGAATGAGGAAGCTCACATTTTACAAATGATCAATTTTTCGGCCATGCCAGAAGTTGACCCAGGGAACCTTATCTCTGTAGATATACATGTTTCCGACTAAGCTAAGGTGTCAGACCTCAGTTAGAAACAGCCAAATAAAATAACTTATAGACAAATCAAGCAGTATTGATTTTTTTTCAGCAAGTCATGGCTACACGCATTTAAATATTCTAAAGGGTTAGGGATGAGGAAGGCAGCGAGGAGTGAGAGCGGGAATCAATTTAGGAAATAAACGCCTTCAATACAACTGAACTGGATTATAGCCCTGGTAATCTCGTCAGAGACGAACCAAATCGAACGAGCTTAAGGAATAGACTGCGTGCGAGTGATATCAATGTTAATTGGATTAAATTATGTCACCTAATTTATGAAAATTATAATCTGTTGTTAATTTGGCAAGATAGACTTAACTTATCATTTCCATATCAATGACTGCGGATAATACTGAGCTAGTACAACTTCTTATTGATCGACCTTTTTTCTGACCTTAACTAATGAGAGAAATATAGTCTTTAAAGCTAAATACACCTAAATATCTCAGTGGTGAAAGCGCTGTCACTAAACGTTAAAAGCTCAAGTCTGGTTTAATGTCAAAGATAATTTTTCAACCCAATGGAAACTTGTTATGTTCAAGAAAGAGAGCACAGACATATACATTTCAAAATAAGGGTTATAAAATCATTTAATATAATCTCTGATTCCTTTTTTTTAAGGTGTTTCAGGTGTGTTAGTGGTCTAGATGTTATGCAGCTGAGTATACTATGGGGAGAAGATAATGGCAGGCAGGTAGGGTGTGGTACATCAAAACGAAGGTTGCGGTGCAGCCCAACTTGAATGGGTGTATCTTAGTTTGCCTACATTTCACTTCAACAAGGAAGGACACATTTTTTAAAAGGACAAGATGAAAATAAAATAAAGGAGATTTTGGATGGAAGAAATAAATAAGAGGAGTTTGGTAGAAGCGCATTAAAGTATCACTCCATGTCCACTTCCGCTATTCAAACATGTACGGTAATTTATTTCATGCCCTATTGGACTTTGAATATAAGTGTATTTTACGTGTTTTCTTATAATCATAGTGTTATATCAATGACATAAGTTACAGACTAGCTCAAATTAAGATAGCTTCAGCTAATTCTAAGGACAAAATCATTGCCATAGGAGTTCTACTGCAATATTGTTAACAGGATTACCCAACACAACTATCTAGAATCTTTTAGGCACTGAGAGGGTTTAACATCTGGGTCTCTCAGATTAAAGGTGGGATGGAAGAGAGTGAGAGTTAGGGGGAGTATTTTGGGAGCCTATATAGCAAAACAAGTGAAGAGAAAAGTTATCAAATTTCAGGATGATCTTTACAAATAATTAAGAACGAAAGAGGTTTAACTCAACAGATCTACTTTGGATATATTTTATTTATTTTTCCAAATAAAGTGTTTTGTCTTAAATTGGGGTATCCTTACATACCATCTTAAAGATCATATGACTTTCAGTCAGGTTTCCATTGTTAAAACTTGTGGAGCTTTATGAAAATTACATATAAATTGGAAAAAAATAATAAACGCTTGCTACAAGTATAACAGGTGTCAAAATTTGCGCAACATGTGAAAAGACAACTTACTGCTAACCATATTAAGATATGAAACTAAATTTAGTATTCTCTTAAAATATCATTAATGTGTCTTCCAATGGTTGTTCGATTATCCATGGAAACAATATCTAAATCGTAATTCTAAAAATTGGTAATTTTTCTCTTAAGCAGGTTGGTTTTTTATTTTGTAAATGTAAGTGTATCAATTTAAATTTTTAATTTCTAGCGTTTTAACAAGAGGGCGAGTGAAGCAGTTCATTCACTGATATATAGTTATATAAGAGGTGTTATAGTTTCTGATAAAGAGAGAGTAGATTTAGGCATACAGCTAGATTTTACAAAATGAATATAAACAAGTGATAGTTAATTACTGATACATCACACAATTACTCCTGGTTTGTTTCCTTCCAAATATATTAATCCTCCATTGTCAAACACTTTAGTATTATATAATAGATGGTATTTTCAACCATCAACGATATTTTTGCACTTTACTCTTAAAATCTAATAACTAACTTCAAATATCATCGCTAGTTATTTGAGAAACTTACGTAACTATCGTTTATAAGTTAGTTGAATCTATTATACCATCCTAATTCATTGTTAAGTTTAAGAGCACTAGGACATCATTCTTACTCACTAAACTTCCATAATATTATTTAAAAGTGAAATCTCAATTAAACAAAATGTATTATGGGCTTCACCTTTTGACACCAAATGAGTATGTACTTTTCTCAGATTAATTGGGGTGATGCCATAAAGCTTAACATACATTTATATTAATTTAGGATTTCAAATAATGCTTGATACGTAAGAAACGTGTGGTTCAGAAAGTACACTATAATTTGGAGGTACATTACGCTAATGGCCTATTTTATATAGTGCCTGACAAAAAAAAAATGTTTACTTTTAACTACAAAATCCTCAATTGTGACGTTAGGAATTGGTTTGAATATAAAAGTTTCTAAAAATGAGGTTCTTTTTATTTTGTGTGTGTGTTTATTAGTATGTTTAACTGAAAGTCTATTAACTAATTACTTGATGATACAATGGCCTGTGTGTATATGTATATATACTATTTATACATATATATAATATATATATATTATATATAATGTATATATACGTATATATATTATATATATACTATATTATATATATATACTATAATATATACATATATTATATATATACTATATTATATATATATACTATAATATATACATATATTATATATAATGTATATATACGTATATATATTATATATATACTATATTATATATATATATACTATAATATATACATATATTATATATAATGTATATATACGTATATATTATATATAATATATATATATAATCTTGGTACTATCTTTACCCAATAACGCCTTATTTTATTTGAATTAGAGAGTGATTGTGAGAAATTGAATTATTTATACTCGTATATGAGCTTTGATTTAAAAGTATATTCGTGAAAGTGTGCCCAAATTAATGTTCATAAAAGGTTTGATAACCATTGTTAAATATTCATGTGAAAACTTCCCCCCACTGAGCCCAGACTTGATTTACAGTAACAACCCAGGGTCCAAACTTCATTTCCTGGCATGGCCGAAAAGTGTATCATTCGTGAAATGTGAGTTTACTATTTCACAGTGATGAACTAAGAGCCGGGGGCTGGCTGTTGTGTCTGTTCTGGATTTATGATGGTTTATAAGTCGTGTGCTAATATAATCATTCGTTTCATAAATACCTCAAATAAATGAAAAAACAAATAATAACTCAGACCTCCTTGTCAAAGGCAACCAAGTACAATACAATGTAACTTCTTATACTAATAGGCAATAGGTGAACAAATTAAACCAGTATACAATAAAAGCTGTAAGACTGTAAAACATAATTGAGTAAACATAAGAGCAAATATGTTAATAGGTTAGTCAACGACCTTAATCGTTTATAATAGTTAGTCAATGTTGACAAATTTTTTTTAAACTAGATGAATAAAATCGTAATTAATTATTAGGATTTACTGTATAAGTAATGTATCTTAGAGATATATTATTCCAAGACACATTAAGATTAAATATAGTGTATTAAATATATAGGATTGTTATTTTTTTTAAAAAGGGTATCTAGTATTTACGCTTGTATATTTAAATACTTACGAAGACTACAAAGAGTAATGTCTAATTTATTCATCCAAATATTTTGCTTCACATTTTTATATAAATTTTATTAATCAATAAATGAGTTCAATATAACTTTCATGGTGTCTTATTAATCATTTTTAGTACATGTGTGGCTCTCGCCAAAAACTGTATGTATTTCCTTTTAAATATATCACTAACCCTACAATCAAACGTTTCATTGTTTAGAAAGCCATGGTGAATGGCAATTATTGTCCACTTGACGCAAGTCATTGAAGGCAGAAAGAGAGAGAGACTAACTGAATGTAGCCTATCATTACCAAGCTCGCTTGTGAATGAATGTGGTCGAGGATTGAATGAAATTCTTGATACGTACAACTCAGTCTCGGTCCCTAGGATTCGTCAGGTATGTAAGGGGTTGGTCAACCGAGCATCTTCTTAACGACGCATTTGTTAATTTGAGAGCTTGACAATGAGTTTCAACAATCATGCTATCTTTGTGACTGAGTGCTAATGGAGGCAGTCTACATGGTCTACAACTAGGCTATACTAATTATATCCCAGGTAAGAAAGAAATACCTTTTTTGTTTGAAATGTGTTTGCTATTGTAAATTAATACGTATTTACGCTTGTCGACAGTTATCATAAATAGTCATTTTCAGTATTTTTCGCTAAATAATAAGATAGCCCGGTGAAATTATGTTATAATACATGGAATACATAGTTTTTTTATGTTTATTAGTTATGGTTTACCATTTATTGTTCCACTTTAATATTTTCACTGCCAGTTTTAATTTAAAGAATCTTCCAAAGACACCTCATTCTAATAGATCAATTCAATTTGATAAAGCTATATATGCCATTTGACTTTGTGTTTTTCTAAGTTGTATTCTCACATTTAATATTTTGTAATTTTTGATTGTTTTTAACATTGAATAATTATAATTTTTGATTTTTGATTTAAGTGGGTGGGAGGTGTGTGTCGTTTTAAGGATATGGATGTTTGAGCCACATGATGGAAATGGACGATAGCTGATTCGACAAATATGTCTCCAAAATTAATGTCAAAATTAATATTCAAGTATGAAGGTGAAAAGATTGATTCCCATGCATAGTATAATTTCTGGATAGTCTGAAGAAGATTTTCAAGATGGCATCCCATTGCCAACAGCTGATAGCAGCAATAAACTACCAGCAATCTCAACCAGAAGTAACAACGGCTTAAATAAACAACATTGTGTGTATACATTTGCAATATTAAGCCAGTCATATAAAAGTACCTCAACTCAATAATATTAGTGATGTGCCAATTTTGAAATTAACCTAGTTTATAGCTAATATGAAAACTATGACATTGATTGTTGAATTTTATTCATGATACATTTATTTGAGTTGTCTAACGTCGACTCTCTGAAATGATTGAATAAATCAGAACACAAAAATGTCTATGAGCGAGAGTGAAAGGGCCCACCACTCCTCCAGAAAAGGTATTTTTACATACCTTCCAGTGTTCCTTTAAATATCACAATTGACATGGAACCGACGTTACTTACACTCCGAAGAAAGTTGTGTTATGGTTTATTTATCGTTCATGAAAAATCCATTGACCCCAGCTGGGTTTGAACCCATGAATATTTGTTCCTGGGGCGAGCACTTTCCCCCAAGAACATTGAAGTTGCCATGATTGTTGAAGATCACATAGATTCTGATAGCTGATTTGGAGCATTAGATTGTTGTGGTTTCTTTACCGTGTCATTAGCGGACATTTAAAGAAGAATTCTTCGTAGACCTTTGTAAAAATAATGTGGATGCTTAAATATCGCTTTTCCATAGCATGTTAGTTTTAAGCTAATATACATAAGAAGAGGTAAAAATTTGCCATAATTAGAGTGGAAACAATGATTGGTGACAATGTATAACAATGACGTCATCATATCACAGTATAAAAATTTTTAAATGTTTAAAATAAGAGATTGAAGTGTCGATGATTATAACAAGATAAGTTGATTTTATAACAAACCCTCTTAAAAACCTACAAATTATTAAGTCAGTAAATACATTTGAGTATTTTAAAACAATCTTATTTTTATTATTCATTATTTAGTAATTTGGGTTGAGCTCGTTTAAAAAATATTTTGGCCTACATAATGTATATATAGAGCTATAACAGTATAGATAAATATATAATATTATCACTCTAATTTATATATACAGTTATCTGATTACCAAACCCTTCCTTCACCTCTGACAAGACATCTTGTGAATGTGAGGAATGCCAGGCCTCCACCGTGGTTCGGATTCCACGTTAAACTGTAGGTCCTTCATTTCATCTCACAATCACCCTACCATTACACATTAGCGTAAGTGCGTATAACCTGAACGGGTAGTAAGACGCGGTGCTAATAATAATAATAATAATAATAATAATAATAATATATATACAGCCTATACTTATTTAACATATATAACGTTTATATATATAAATTATGTGTATATATAACCTTTATATATATATATATATATATATACAAATAATATATAAATATATATTATATATGCATAAATATCAATATATTATATATAAATATATATGAGATTATTTCACATGATACATTTAGTTTGATAAAAATATAATTCAATGAAATATGATAAAAAACCAAAAGGGTCATAGCTAATACTTCTCCGAAACGGATTATCACAACTGCATTTTTTTAAAAAAGCAACTAAAACACATAATTTCCTAACAAAGCAATAAAAATCCTCTGGTTTTAATATCGTTCAATAAACGTTAATCCGGGTAGAGTGTTATTACACTTGCTTCGTGTTTAAGTTAGTTGGCTGTNCAGCTCCCCAGATTAATCTAACTACGGTGACAAACACATATATTTATGTTTAATCAATTACCTCAGTGCTGTGTTCCATCGTCCTCCATTTCCTACCATAAAGACCAGCAGCAGCATATCGCAATCAAGCCAACAATCCATCAATTGCATCAACATCCTATGGAAATCCTCAGAGATCTGATTTAGCATCATGATCGATTTATACGATATACACAAAGAGATAATATTAATAACGTAATGAATCAACTTTGGTATAAATTGGTTCTCACACATGTTGGAATATTTGCACGAGTACGTTATGATTTTATTTTTAAATAGGTTATTAGTTCTATAATTCATTTTCATAAACTTTTACTATCCTGATGAAATATAGGAGTATATAGTTAATTTCTGATAACGTTCATAGTGTTAGAATAGCAGCTTTTATTTTGTAAAAATAATAGTAGGTTAAAGAGAATATCAGAAATATTTATATTTTAAATATTTATGATTAGTTAATTTTAAATTTATAAAATATTAGCTACATGGTTTTGCACATAAGTTATTAAACATTAATAAAATAAGTAGTTTGACACGAGGAAATTAATTGATAAATTTATTCTGTGGATAAACACATGTGGTTATGAGTGTCTGTAAGTTATTAAACCTATGGTAACTGGATTAATAAAGATTATTTACTATAAGAAAACTAAACAAAAATCCACCATTGCTATAATAATGAACTAACATGTCTCTAATCAACTTTAGTACCACTGACGCGGAACTTATCAATTTTGACCTTATTTTTAAACTCAATATTGTAGGAAATAGTACATTTATAAAATTGTAAAGCTCATTTTGGCAAGATTTTAAACAAAACCAGTTAAAACATGAGGACGTCAAAGGAAATTATTTTAATTGTAAAAAAATCAATGAAAGTATGTGAATGTATAAGTCGATATGAACTGTTATTCACAATAATTAAAAAAAAAATCCTTAACACCCACTTCGGTGGCCGAATGTTCTTAGACATCACTCTCACAATAGTGTAGACTTACGATGACTGGGGTATAGGGGTTCGAGTCCTGGTTGGGTGTAATGAGGATGGTTTTCCATAAGGGATTTTTCACTCTCCTCCACGAAACTGTGTGTATACTTCCTTTTAATTCAACCTTCCTCATCCCAATCAAATTAGCGTAACTAAATAGGTAACTTAAGTAGGTTGTAAGATGTGGTGTTTGTTTCCTGTAATTAATTATATTACTAAGTATATCTCAATCTTGATGATAAATTTAGAATGTCTGACATTCCTGCAATTGGATTTTATATGTATCATAAATTTTCGAATAATAATATTAGCAAATTTATAATAAAAAATCATGGTTCTTAGTTAAGAGCTTTACCTAAATTTCCACACACATTAGGTTAAATGGTAGTAAAACGATTTATATTCAATTTCACACATTTAATGAGGATATGGAAAGAATTAACAATGAACAAATCAAATATATTCAACAATAAACAAATTGAGTGAGTAGGCCTTTGACGTTTAATTTAGTTCTTAAAATGGCTCTTCTTCATTACATTAATGATTTGAGTTATTATATTAAAGCATTTTATTTATAATTACGACTTATCCTAGTAAGTTACCTTGACAATACTTCCTCTTACTCTATGACATTAGGAACTTGAAGGTTCATGGACGCACTTACTAAAGTACGCCACCTTTCCCTAACGAGCTAGTTCTATCCAGTACCCATCTTTTCACCATATCACTATATTGAGCTAGTTATATCCAGTCCAACTCATTACACTATATTTCTTTCAGATCCATTCTAATGTTATCCTCCCATCTGCGTCTAGTTCTTCCCAATGTTTTCTTCCCATTGGGTTTTCAGTCAATACCCTGAACAAGGTTATAGATTCTCCCATTCATACTGAAAGTCCTCCCCACCGTAATTTACAGTATTTGGTTAACCTAACAATCTCTTGTGATAAGTACAGGGTATGTAAATCATCATTATATAACCTTATCCACTCTCCAAAATGAACTAAAAACATAACATATAAAAATCGTTTATTTAAAGTGATAGACATAAAGTCTTACAACTTAGATTTATCATTGGGTAAACGTGTTTTCCCCCTTTCCCAGTGATAGATATAGACTGGGGTGGTGGGTGTTATGTCTGTTCTAGATCTAAGTAAGTTTGTAAGTAATATCAATGTATGCTGATAAAATCAGGTGGGTCAGAAAGTACACGATAAATACCTCAAATGATTTTGTTCGATGCAGACATAAAAATATTTATTTTGGGAAAACTACTCTAATATGATTTATTGTAGTTCACTTATTATTTATGCGTGTGGAATACATAACACCAACTATCATATATAAAAAATATAGCTTTGATTATTATTTGAACCCTAGACACATTGGCCTGGTCTACAACACATTTTTCAAATAGATCCTCGAAACTTCCTAAATGAAACACCCATTTTTAAGAATTAGATTATAAGAAATTATTTGTATGTATTTGATTTTAAAAGTGTGAAATTTTTTAAAAAAAATTGTACTAGCATGTTTTCCCATTATTACAGAGTTGTGATTTAGATGCTTACTTTAATCGAAAAGGTTCACATTCAATCCTCAATGAGGTCCAATAATCACATCATTTCTCGTGTGTTTTTTTCTCGCTGCATTTTAGCACACGCTTGAACTAAACATATATATTAATTATTCGATTGGAGAATGCGAGATCTTGGCTAAGTCTGTCGCGTTTCTACCCACTGAGCTATGAGTTCCGGCCATGGCCGAAATATTTATCGTTGGTTAAATGTGTGTTTACCCTTTTATATGGATATATTAACGGCCGGGTATTGGATGTTGTGCCTGTTATAATCTTAAGTTAGATTATAAGGCATTTGAAGCTAAGACAAGCCTAGCAAGCTGGTAGTGGAACATATATGGCTTGAGTAAAAAACTGATCCAGGCAATAAGCTGGAAACAGTAGTGGGTGTAAAAACTCTTAATGGAGTATAAATGAGAAAAATATGATTTTGAAAGTACTGTACCTGCATTTACATGTAGAGGGTAGGGAAACTTTGAGGAATAAAACACCCTCAGTACACCCGTCCAGAAATAAATAAACTCTGACTTCTAAATCATCGGCAAACCAGTATTTCACAGCGTGGCACGTTAAAACATGTTATCATTGAAGTGGGCTGTTTTATTTTAAAATAAAATTTATTACTATTTATTTCACTCTGAAAAATGTATCATGAATAATACGACATAGGCTATTTATTTTTGTGTGTTTGTACATAAATACAGAATACGTAAAATAATAACAAAGCTTCTTACAAAAGATTCTTTAACACCATTTTACTACGATATACGCCCATGTACTAACTACACTAATGGGTTGGAGATGATAAAGATTGAATAAAGAGGTAGTGTACCCGCATTTTCGCTTAGAGAGAGAGTGGGAAACTATTCAGGGAAAACCACCTTCAGTACACTCTACTGAGATCGAACCACGTTCCCCCAGTTATCGGCAATCTAGTCTACTGTGAGTGTGACGCCTAGACCATATGGTCACTGATGCGCGTCTACAAAAGTAATTGGGTTTAATATATATATATATATTACAGTGCAGTAGTGAAATAAAATTTAAAACGAGATTTAAATGAATGCAATAAGGCTTAATAAATTTTAAAACTAAACCATGCACACAGAAGAAATATTTGTTTTCAAATATTTTCATTCAAAATAACGCCTAGTGATCATTTTTTACAACACTTTCCGCAATCATAATTCACTAGACTATTTGTAGACTTTGGTCTGACGTACTCGGTTATTATGTTCATGAAATTAACTCTACTGGGTAAGGAACATTCTGAATACAAAATGAGAAAATACCGAAAGGCACAAACGAAACACATAATCACGGGACCGTAAAAAAATATTACTGAAAGCAGGTGGAGTTGGAACCAACCGATCTTTAAATATCGATGGAAATTATAGGAACCCGGAAACTACTTTATATAAAATTATATTAATTAAATAGTTTTGGTACTCACTTCAGTGGCCGAATGGTCTAGTGCGTTACTATATTCTTAGACTGGCTTGTTTATAACGAGGAGATCGGGGTTCGAATACCGATCATGTCTACTAAGGATGGTTTTCCCCACATTTTTTCTCACCCTCTTTTCCACACAAATGTGGTTAGATTACCTCTAAAATATTTCTTTCCTGATCACTACTAATTATTATTATATGCGTCTAACCCGAACAGGTAGTTAGAAGAGTTTAAAATAATAATAATTAATATTCTGATCTTATATACATGTATTTTTAGATCATAGTATTTGCTATACATTGCTAGATAAAATTCTTTATAAGTCAGTTTGTACAGTAATTAATAAAATGGGATATAGCGACCTTGTTATAATAATATAAACTAGGTAGTAAATTAAGGAATAAAGTGGTAATAGTTGATTGCAGAGAGATGCTTTATTTTTAAGAACGTGGCGTACTATTGATAAGAATAGAACTAGCTATGACTTTCAATCTACACGATGACCTAAGTTTAGCTTAACACCCGACTTAAATACTCCAGTCTTTTACCAAGCTAATTTGATAGATACCTAAAACACTAATCAACAAACATGACTAAAATATTGATTTACCAATCCGACTAAAATAATATTCCACCAATCTGACTAAAAGAGTAGTCCATGAAGCTTTCGAAAAGACTAATCCACCAAGCTCAATAAAAGAATAGACCTCCCACACCCTTCAAGATAAATATAAACCAGTCCACCAAGTTGACCATAGGAAGAGTCCATACAGATGACTAAAATACTACATTATAAGCAAGGTATAGTTTTAGTTGAAATATACCATCATTTTCGTGGAGGGAGAATGTAAAACCATTTAGATTAATCCACCGTCTATGCATCCAAAAGGGATTCTATTAAATCCATGATCTCTCCATTAACAGCTAAATAATCTTAGTTCAATTCGAAGAATAATAGAAAAAACTTTTGGGGTAAGTTCGGTTCCATATATTACGAAATACTAAAACAATAATCGGATGCCTGATATTATTTACGTTTTTATAGCTTACGCTATACATATATTCTCATTAATAAGGTAGGGATGATGATGGTATTAAGATAATATTTGCGTGGAGGGAGAGTGGAGAGAAATTTAGGGAGAACTACATTGGGTGAGAGTACATTAGTATAAAATAACCTATTTCCATATGTACTTTTGGTTGTCATTATCTAATTTAATTTTTATTAATATATATATAATACTCGTAAATAAACTTTGTCGTGATAACAATAGTAGTAATAAAATTAACATTAAATTAATTTTAATGTCAACAATGTGTGGCAGAGCTATGATTATACAACCAAGGTATAGTAAAAGTTTAGTATGAAGAATCTTGTAGAAAATACAAATATATGAAGTGGTCTACAACATTTATCGTTACAATATTATTGGTGTTATTTTATAAGTATTGATAATAGCTATCAAAAATGACCGTCGCAGATAATATGATTTACCGTATGAATACGTAAACTAGCGGTCAGATCAAGATTCTCCCTATCAATATTGGACTGGAGCTGATTCATTGCTATAATGTGTGGAAAGAATTATATTGGCATAATGCAGGTAGTAACATATTTCCTCCTGCTGATATAGTTATTACACATATTGTTGTGACTTATATACCATCTGAAATTCATAATGATATATATTGTTCTAGCAATAAAAGATATCGTTCATATAATTATTTTTACCAAAGACCTTCGTGGTTTATAGGTCCTACGCAGAGGGCAGTTAAAAATGTGACCATTGCATTCACTACAGCGCATGACGTCACCTGAAAAACCATAAAAAGAAAACTTAATGCACTTATCGTAGTTTATACATGAGCGTGTCAAAGATTTTGTTATAACTCTAGCTTAAAACAACAAGCCAAATAATTTTTGGTGATGTATGCACTATCCTGACTATATACATATATACTATCTTCAAGTTTTAACCCAATATTCAATTTTTAGGAATTTTTTATATATAAATTTTATTCTTATATGCCTATGCAAGAAGCTATTACAACCGCGGCTGGTTTCAAATAAATTCAATATGGGCACAATCCGACACCTTAGCTCAGTCGGTAACATGTCTGTAAGCTGAGCTAAGGGTCCCGGGTTTGTTTCCTGACATGACAGAAAAATGTATCATTGAGTAAATATGGGTTTTCTCTTTCATAGTGATGTATTAACTGCCGTGGGCTGGGTGTTGCGTGTGTTCTAGATTTAAGCTAGTTTGTAAAATATGTGCTAACATAATCAGTTGATTCATAAATAGCCCATTAAATACCTTAATAAAATAAATAAATATGAAAAATAGGGACACATAAATTAAAATATATAAAACGTACACTGAATTCATAACTATTTGAAATTAAATTTAGGAAGTAACACCAATAAAGTAGACTATAAAACTTATTTTACCTTAACCAATTTTGTTTTAAAACATATACCCACGTATTTACACACACATTAATATATTATATTTAAATATATAAGTTAACATGAAATCAGTAAAATAACTAATTATCCGCTTCAGTTGCCAAATTGTCTTAGCCAAGGCGTCACTCTCATTTTAAAGGGTCCTGCCGATGACGAGGAGATGTGGGTTCGAATTCCGGTCGGGTCAACTGAGGGTTTTATCACCTAATAGGTTTTCCACTCTCCTTCCACGTAAAATGCTTCCTTGCACATCCCTAGCCCATTAGAGTAATTATCATATTTTCGTATAGCCTGAACAGGTAGAAAGATATTGTGATAAAAAAAAAAGTATATCACGCATATTGTTACTTGCTTTACATTTTTCATCTTTCATATATTTATGCTTCATATTTAGTTATTTGCTTTGTATGATTGTTTTTGTTCGGATAAAATACTTCCTGAAAAATAAATAAAAAATAAGTTAGGGGCCACAAGGGCCCGGACCCGCCAACACTTTTTGATAATTTTTATCCCTTTATTTTAGAACATGTTTTGTAAAAAAAATCAATATGAAGTGGAGCACCATTCTCTACACAAAGTGAATTATTCGATTAGTTACACAGTATTCCAGTCCCAAGAGGATTCATTACTCGCTACAATTGTCGCGTGACTGTAGCAGCGCTCAAGACTCCAATGGGAAATGGAGAAGCTAACATGGGCCAGCCCCTCTCAGATAAGCACCGTCATCCAGTGGGAGATATCTCTCACGGTCACTCCATTGTGAGTGAAACCGTAGCTCATGGGGCCAGTCTGAGCGAGCCCGGGATTCGATAAAGATGGCTTATATTTGGTTTTAGCAAGTATCTAGTAAGTGTTAAAGACCCAATAGGTAAGGAGACGAGTGAAAGTGATTGATTAAAATGAATAAAGTAGATTATTTATTTAAAAACTCTTTTTTTCACTAAAACTGCAAGAAAAACTTGAAATTAAATGGCTAGGAGCACATCAGCCTAGTTACTTTAAATTTTGCAGGTGGATTGCAAAAAAAAAAGGGAGAACTATGCGTGGTTTGGTAAATAATAAATGTGGTTAACTATGAGTGAAGAAAAACAAAGCTTATTTTGTTTTTATTGTTAATTATTTGGTTTGTACAAGTAATTTAATCACTTGGTAAGTTTAATTCAAAACCTGTATTATTTTATTCTTTATGTTTGTAGATTCGTTTAGTGATTTTGTAATAACAGTGATTTTTAAAAATAAGGAAACTTAAATGAATTTAATTTAATATGTTAATACGTGGTGAGAAAAATCATCACCGGTAAGCTTTGACCTGGCCCCACCATAATTAAATGTCACGCGCCAACACTGCTTAAATTAAAAGATTTTCAATCATTGCAATTATTATGTATTATTTACCTACTTTAAAGCATTCTTCAAAACACACTGAGAACTATCAAGTGAAAACCCTTCACGTATTACATTTACTAAATGATATTGGTCTTTATAGTTATTTCACATTTGTCAAAATTGTCAACATCTTTTAATAATGAGAGCTACAGAACATACCACATGACGTTAAAAAATTGTAGCTCCAATAATTTGTTTTATTAACACTTAGATGAAGTTGTTCGAATTACGGAGATACTGCAATGGTGTTTAAGGGTAAAGTTTACTACACTCATAATTGTTTATGGATAATATTAATCTTTATTGTCTAGGGGTCATCCATAAACCACGTTACGCTCTTGATATAGGGAGGGGGCGCTAGTGTCTACATGGTGTCACATGATATTAGGGTGGGCACAGAAAATGGTTACGTAACACATATCTTATACATAAATTCTATTGTTAAAATAATAATATTAATATTCATTTTTTCACTGTTAATAAACATACTTATAAATAACTTCCAAATCTTAGTAGTATTTAATCTGTATCCATCTTTTAATGCTACCCTATGAAATAATGACATTCACTCTGTATATGAAAAGCCACGTAACAGATTTTGAGGCTTGAGGAGGATATGGGTCAGTCTAAATGTCTACTAGGTGTCACATTTAGGAAGGGGGGAGGGGTGGGGAGAGGAGCGAATGGAGGAGGATAAAGAAAAGGTAAGAAAAAAGCGTTACGTGGTTTATGGATGACCACTCATTATTTGCTAGCTTTATGGAAAATATCTATATAGTTTTCTCTTATGTAAACTCAATAAGATCAAACTATGCCTAGTTCATAAAATAGGCTACTTAATTAAGGCACTACAATTATATAGTGGATCCATTTGTTTGAAAAAAGGTTGACACAACGCCAAGATTACGTAAGCTTTCTAAAAGGTAGACAACATGTACAGCATAAGAACAGGTTTAAGGCCACTGGGCCCAAGAAGTATTAGAGTCTAGCTCGCCAACAATGGAACCTGTTTCACCTTTGCTTTTGAGACACGTGAATGTATTTGGTCAGGCGACGATCGTTACAGGATGGAAACAGTATATGATTCTCCTCCACAAGAAAGGCCCATTGACCATACACCAAGTAGTAGCCAGCCCAGCTAATAAAACTGATGGTTCTTAAATAATGGAAAATATCGCTCCGCTAGCATTTCTGGTGTCTTCCAGACCTACCAAATGCTACTTTTTTTTGTTCACCCCTCTCTTTTAACAGTTGACCTTGCAAGGCAAGATTAGAAAGTGTAATTTCCCCTACAATGTAAAAGGTAACCTTTTCCCTTCAGTGTATCAAATGTCCTTGAAGGGTGTAATAAGTATGAATGTTTAGCTTCCAATAGATCAAGAGACCTTGAAGTGTGTGATCAGTGTTCTGTCATTCTGCTTACCTTTGAATATAACAGGCAGCATTGAATAATGTAATCTGTCAGTATGTTTACCCTCCAATATAACAGGAAATCTTGAAGTGTGGGATTAGTCAGTATGTTTACCCTCCAATATATCAGACGTCCTTGAGTTTTGTAATTGGTCAGTCTGTTTACCCTCCAATATAACAGGAAATCTTAGGTTGTGTAACATGTCAGTATGTTTACCCTCCAATATAACATGAGATCTTGAAGTAGTGGGATCAGTCAGTATGTTTACCCTCCAATATATCAGACGTCCTTGAGTTTTGTAATTGGTCAGTCTGTTTACCCTCCAATATAACAGGCAACCTGAAGTGTGTTATCAGTCAATCTGTTTATTCGAAAAAAGATGAGCTTTAAGGATGAAAAGGATTTTTTTTTTTCAATTTTTTGAAATGCAACTTAATATTGATTTCAAATAAATAATGCGACAACTTATTAATATAATTAATAATAGGGAAGCACTGAATCGTTGACATATTATTTTAAATTATATAGATAAAATAAGAATCAAATAGTCTAAGCTAATATATTTGTTTTAGTGATGATTTACTCGCATCTAGATATGATATACTGAATATTGACACCTGGACACTGGAATTCAACACAGGACCTTTTACTAGTACGCCAATGATAACCACTGAGCTATCCAGGATTCGTCCCCTGCCCAGGGTCATTATTCACTCATATTTTAAGGCAGAGTCTATGATGGACGTGCGGAAATCATCGGCTACAAATGTGTGATTTTATTAAGATAACGAGCTATCAGATAACACAGCCACTCTCAACTCGGTAGTTGGCTTATTGCTGCCACATGAACAATTATTATAATTTTAAGGAATTGCATATTTAAGAATCAAAAAGCCAAATATATTATATTTGTTTTAGTGAGGATTTACTCGCATTTAGATATCATACCCCGCACGCCCATCATAGACTCTACCTTAAAATATGAGTGAAGAATAACCCTTAACACGGGATGGTTCTTGGATATCTCAGTGGTAAGATCATTGACGTATTAAGCCATAGGTGCCAGGTTAGATTACCGTGTTCAGATGTCATTTTTCTATTTTCAGAATATATTTAAAAAAAATAGCTTAATAATTCGGTCAACTCACTTTTATATGCATTTGTAAAGTAGTTTGATGGATTAAATAATTTATTGCTATTATTTATTACAAATATTTGTGAATCATATTGTCCTTACTTTAACATAATTAATTTAGAACAAAGAAGTGATTTGATAGGTTAAATAATTGAATGTTATTTTCATTGCAAATATTCGTCAACATAAAATCCCTATAATGGATTTAATAGATAAGCTATATATTGTTAATTATGGTTATAGACGCATCTAATTATCTAATTTAATATTCTTTTTAAAAAATGACACCCATCTCTCAGTGACAATAGCATTTATGTATTAAGCTAAAGCTCCCAGGTTCGATTCCCGTGTTCATAGGTTATTTTTAAATCTAAAAAATATGATAAAAACTTTATTTTAATATAGTAAATCGAGAACAAAGATGTGCTTAGAGTGGCTGTTAAATACGAACCTTAACTTTGAAATTTGTATATATTTGTTCTGTTTCCCAATGAAAGAAAGGACCGTAAAGTTGGTGTCCAATTTGGAAGTAATTAGCAATTTATATCTGTCGTTGTATGAACGTTATAAATGTATGCCACCTTACATTTATTTTTTAATGCATTTTATTTTCAATTTCGATTAAAACTAGATTAATATTTATTTACATTAGTACATATATTACTAATAACGTAATCTGAAGGGTGAGATTGTGGAAGATATTTTATCGTAAATAAAACCACATTATTGGGGAAAGAGATTGAGATAACCACAGGGAGAAATCATGAGTAGAAAACTACCATAAGGGAACCCAGTTATGGTTTGGACCTTGACCAGTGACAATTCCATCAAAGTAAAAGCCAACCAATCACAAGTTTGCTGCTTTAGATAGCTTGGCTGCCAATGGACGTGGTTGTTTTGTAAAACCAAGGCAGCCCTTCTTTGAAATGAAATTTGGGTGTATTATTTATAAGAAGTTTTTTAATTTATTGTCTTAAAACTCCGTTCTAACCACCAGTCTGGGTGTAACGAATATGCACTAGTTACGCTAGTGTGTTAGTGATGAGGAAGGGTAAAGTTATAAGAATTGTACAAAAACTTATGTGGAGGGAGAGTGGAAAACCATTTAGGAAAACTACTTACAATACACCCAACCAGGATCCCAACCTCGATATTCTTGTCATTGGCAGTCTAGTCTAATGCGAGATTAATACCTTAGAACATGCGGCCACCAAAGCGTGTGATAAAAGTATTATTTTAACATAGGCTAAGTTTAGCTCCAAAGGAGTTATATCGCTATTTTGTTATCAACAATGAACAATTTTCTTACTTATTTTTGCTGGTTAAGGAAAACGTTATCTTAAATGTTGCTGTTGAACACTCAATACAGTAATGTTCATCGTTATCCTAAGGTAGTTTTGATTTTTTAATAAATTGTTTGAAATTAATTATAATATAATAATTGGATGGTTTTTGAGCCACTTGTAATTTCTTAGTCATATATTTCACTTAAAATTCACAGTTCTCACTATACATGTTCAATGTTATGAATACCATTTAAGCACCTAACATTATTTTTAAATTATTTCAAAATGTGTAACATAATCAGGAGTTTAATATCATTTTTACGTGAAAATAATATTATAACACAATATTTGACTCATTTCAGTGGTAGCGTAGTTACCCGTGACGGAAAAATTTAGGTTACAGATCTTGATCAAGTATAATAAAGTTTTTTTCCTTAATGTTTTCCCACTCTCCATTAACACAAGTGAGGGTACATTTCCTTAAAATTCTACCTTTGTCTTTATTAATAAATTATTGTAATTAATGTATGCGTTAATCCCAAAAGGTTTTAAAACATGAAGGAATTTATAAGCAAATATGTAAGCATGTTAAGGAAGTACAGTTTTTTTTTGGAAAGATTGGTTCAAATTAATTGAAATGGTTTACTTTTCAAAATTTGATTCACAATAAACACAAATGTATAAAGCCATTATAGATTAAAATCAAAAACCTGATCAACTATTTTGACCCATATTACCTGTTCAAAGTGGCAGTTCCATCTTCATAAAAATTTAATAATTATAAAACAAAGTTGATTAACACAATACTTATGTTAAAAAATAACCCCAATTAATGGGAATCAAACAAGGAACATTTGGTTAAGTTGATACTTGTAAATTAACACTTATGGTACCTTTTGATTACTGGACTATTCTCTCAATCTGGAGATAAAAATATTCAACGAATCATAATGTGTGAGTAACCCACTTCAGGCTACTCTAAGATAGTCATTATAATCGGACACCCTACAGTTAATATATCTGTTCAATACGCTAAGAAGATTTTCAGACCATTTATTTAATATGAAACAATTCCATAGGGAGAAGAAGAATAGGGCTTTTAGCTAACATGGTTATAGGAAAATTATAATAACTTGAACCCTCACAATAGTTAATGTACCGGTAGTATTATAAACAGGACTACTAAGAGCGTCAGTTACCAGAGCAGCAATACCCTTTGCAGACATCAAAAAATCCCAATATTTTTAAGAAGAAGTTTGTTATTTCAAATTATAGCTCACACTAAAATAGAGACCAGAATTGTTAACATATTCCTATAGTATTATAAGTTCTATATTTTATGTCTTATCATATTAAAAAGAAAATGGTGAATGAGTAGTGTTAGCTCATTTTCAGAGACGTTTCCCGAAAAGTGTCACGGCTCTGGGATCCAAAATATTTGGTAAAAAAAAATAGAGCCTTCCTAACCCAAACAAATAAAATCGTGGTTGAACAGAGTCACAACAGAAAATGTTAAAATAGTTGAGAATAGCTTTTTTTTTTTTACTATTATTCAAAAATGACATTCCCATAATAAACGCTGGAATATTAGAATATTTACATTTTAGAAAGCTACGTCATAAACCAGGTGCATACATTTGGATAAGCTCGATGCTCTCTGAAAACAGGAATATGAGGGTGGATATCTGGGCCTTTATTTAAAGAGAGACACCACAGGAAAAATATGAGAGAAGTCCGAATGATGGATGAAAAAGTAAAAGAGGCTGTGAAAATCATATTTTGAGAGCTTGTTTAATCCGGAGGGAAAGATTGGTACGGGAGGAAGAAGAAGAATCGGAGGAAATTTATGGATAAATAGAGGGGGAAGTAGCAGATTTAACCTGGAAGGAGTTAAAAGAGGAATTGAAAAGGATGAGGAAGAGAAAGGCAACAGGAGAAGACAAACTCACAGTGTAAATATAAACGGCAAAAGGAGAAATGGGTTTAGAGTGGTGGTATAGAGTAGTTAAGGCAGTGTGGATGGATATCAAGGTGCCAGAAGATTTGACAAAAGGTATTATATTACCATGATCCAAGAAAGGGAAGAGGTGTGAAAATAATTAAATATTAATAAAATTAAAGAAAACATTCTGGAAAAGATAATGAGGAAAAGCGTAAAGAGAAGATTGAGAGAGGAGCAATATGAGCTCAGGAAGAAGAGGTTGCCAATATATTAATATTTGGAATTAGAAATATAATAGAAAATACATATAAGTTGGGAAAGGATCTAGTAATGGCATTCATGGATGTAGAAAAAGCATATGTTAGTGTGGGTTGGAATAAAATCTGGAACGCAATGGAGGAGGCTTTAGTAGAAAGAGTAATGGCTTGGAGGGTAAGGAATGTATATTAAAATAATGTGTTATGTAAAGGCCGAGAAAGGATAATTGGAGTTGTTCCAATAAAAAAAAATTGAGTCAAATACGGTAGTGTCCTCTCACCAATACTATTTGTATTTGTGATATAAATGATCATGAAAAGAATGGCAATTAAACTGGGTGAGGAAAAATGGAAAGCAATGATGTTTGCCGATGACTTTATAGTAGGGAGCGTCTGGGAAGGAATAGTAAGTACAGAAATAGATACAGGAATGGAATGAGGAAGAGAAAATTTGTGGAATGATAATTAGTATGATGAAAAGTGAAGTGATGATGACAAGGCAGATAACACTACCAAGAAAGGTGTTAGGTCTGGATGGAGTAGATTTGAAAGGAGCAAAAAGATTAAAGTATCTTGGTAGAGTGATTAAGGCAAAAGGGGAGAGCAGAGAAGATATAGTGGGACGAAAGTAGTAAGTATAGGTCTTCTATAGGCTTACTATTGAAATGAAAAGTGTCCCTTAAATGTAAGAAAGTGTTGTACAGAGCATATTTCATCTCCATAATTACGTATGCAGAGAAAACTGGGGCCGTGGATGTAAGCGAATCGCGGAAAGTGGAAGCAATGATAAAGTTTTTGAGGAGCATTCTAGCTGTCACCAGAAAGGATAGGATTATAAAAGAAAATGCACGATAAAGAGTTGGGGTACAGGGAGTACATGAGATAGTTGAGTAAGCAAGGATGAGATGGTATGGACACGTAATGGAAGGGGAGAAGATTCCAAGAAGATTAATGGATATGATGTTTATAGTGAAGAGACTGCAAGGAAGACCAGATAAGAAATGAGAGGAACAGGTAGCAGCAAGTGTGCAAGTAAGAGGAGGAGAGTGGAAGAGAGTGCAGGAGGAAGAATGGTGGGATGACAGAGGGAGATGGAGGCTGTTTACTAAGTAAAAACCCACCCAAATGATGTAAACAATTCATTATGATGATGACCATTACCTAATAATGAATTAAACCTTATTTTTTCATTAGTAGTCATGTTTACAAACATTATATGCCCACATAGTCTCAGTAGTATATATATAAATATACATATATGTAAACACGAATACTAATGTAATATATACGTTTACATATATATGTGTGTAAACATGAATACTAATGTATTATATACGTATATATATATAATATTATAAATTATTTGAGGTATTTAACGTGCACTTACTGAACCTATTATATCAGCATGCGAGATTTTCTATGAGTGAAAGTGAAAAAGTTAACCAATTATTGAGAGAAAGGTATTTTCAAATACCTTACCGGTTTATTTTATATATCACAATCGACATGTGACCGATGGCTCTACCTCCCCTCTGAAGGAAGTTGTGTTCCGGATTTTTATTGCACAAGTAAAATCCATCGACCCTGGATGGATTTAATCCAAGAACATCGGGCTCTGAGGCACGCACTTTAACATAATACCACCTAGGTCAACTTCTGCAGTTGTAACAACAAGGAATGTTGTAAGAGTTTGTCATTTTTGATATAGCCAAAATATCCATTTAAAATTACCCTCACATAAATCTGTATTTTAGATTAAGCTGGATCACATTTATATATACAATTGCATATTAGGTTTGATCTGAATATGCTAGCTCAAACCAGATCAGATAAGTCTACTATTATTATGCAATATTATAACAGTTATATAGATTAATACCAAATTCGTATTACGTGTACTATGTAAGGTTCCTATTTATATCAATATATTTGACTTATTACAAGTATTAGGAAGGAAACTTTACATATATGAGTTGATCTAGACTCGACTAAGAAAAGCATATTGTTACATATTTTATAAAGATTGTGATTTTAAATTTTCTAATAAGTTACTGATCGTGATCATTATATAATATTCCCAGCATATTCAATTTTCAAACATTATCCCAATAAAGTGTGTGGTATTGTTTCGTTTTATGATTTACTACCCAAATTAAGAACTTTTTTAAGAATGGATATATATTTTTTAAATATTGATTTTATTCATGATAAACTTTAACGTGTACAGCACTCCAACCGATCTATAAGATATCCTGCCTATTACTGTCGTAATATATGTTTAATTTATATAAATTGATTTTTCATATGATTTTATTATCGTTTAGTAGCTATTATTTTATTTTATTCTCGCTGTCTTGTTCTAGTTGATTGCAAATTAATAAATGTGCTTTAAGCTAGGGGATTACTTTGCTTTATACATTTTTAATTCTATAATATTACTAATACTTGGTAAGTAGACAGGGATTAACAAATTAAATCATCATTCGTACTAAACGAGATGTCACCTTTTTCGAATTAGTCGGTTTAATAAACATCTAATTGAAAAAATACCATATTGATAAAAAGTAGTATAACAACACCAGCAAAAAACCAAAATCAACAAGAAATAATAACACTGCTAACATTATTACATAATTATTAATATTAACTTTGTAACATATTTCCAGCCATATAAGTTCGATAAGAAGGTATGTGTCTCCTTCCTTTTTTATAATAAATTAATCAGTCTCTCGCAATATATTGGATGACAGTAATATCGGGGTTGGAATCCCAGGCAGGTTTATTGAGAGGGTAGTTTTTCCTATATGGTTTTCCACTTTCCCTCCACGGAAATGTGGGTACACTTACTATAAATTCAACCTTACTTATTCCTAACATAAGAGCGTAGATATTACATAATGTGAATAACCCGAACGGGTGATAAGAAGCTACGACAGAAATAAAATTGTAATCAAACATTTAAGATTTGCTAATTATTTGTTATAAGATTTTTTTTAAGTCCCGTTTATTAGTGAGTTTAATAATTTATGAATTTTATATACAATATAATGTTTATACAACCAAATTTAAAATTAGTTTATCAAAGTGATGCGCATCATAAACATCAACTATATAGATCAAAAAGGGTCAAACTAATTGTTTAAATTATATTATTTACTATTCATATTCGAATAATGTATAGTAAATTATATTATTTACTATACATATTCGAATAGTGTATAACTTCATAAGATTTTAGCAAATTTTTATTTTTGGATTAATTTTAATAGACCAGTTCTAAAGAAAACTTATTTTAAGTAAGTAGAGGTAAATAGTATTCTTCTTTATTTTTACAAAATGTTCTTTAAACTATTTTATTTTATTTTTAAGCACAGCTTCTTACTACCCATTCATGCTTTTGTTTTAACTGTTAATTAAATATTCTTTGCAGGGAGGATATAATTATTTACGGCTATAGTCAGATTTAAATAAGGACAGTCTATTTACTTTTAAATATATTTGTTTCGAATGATATAAATATTACAAAGTATCTTCCAGATTTTTAAACCCCTTAGCAACCTCTAAAAAATAAAATTTATTTGAAAACAAAATATGTAATGTTTTATTGATTTTTGATATAATAGCGACTATTTGGATTTTAATTTGTTTCTAAAGTTATTTGACATATCTTTTCAGTTTTAAATAATCTGGTGTGTATATAATGTTGGAAAATATACTTTTATCTAAATTTAGGGTGTAACTATATTGGAAGGATATTTCAACATCAATAAAACTAATTGTTTAAAGAAAGTACTTAATAAACCAAATCTAAGCCTATAAATTTTTTAATTTAGCATTGCGTCCTAATAACTGTTTATGGTGTATGTGCTTATGTAATAATTACGCTAATAGTTTCAGGTATTAAGCAAGTTAAATTTAAAGGAAATGTACCTACATTTGCGCGAAAGGAGATTGGAAAACCATTTTTGGTAAAACCACCATCAGTACATCCGACCAAGTTTCAAAACTTGATCTCCCCGTCATCGGCAGTCTAGTCTACTGCGAGAGTAGCATGTTAGACCACGCTGCCACTAAAGCGGGTAATATTTAATTGATGATGAAAAGCTGAGTTATTTAATTAAAGTGTTTTACAATAATATAATAATAAATTACTCTATTTAGATGATCATCGTATTTGTTTAAATATCCTGAATGATTCAAAGTGAAAAATCTATAGTATACATTAACTATGGGCTATCATTTAGTACCTTGTGAACTAGTATAATTTGTAGTTCTTAGTTGTCGGAATAGCTAGGAGCTTAGTTTGATTATTGGTTTTTAAATGTCAAATGACATGCAATACATTAATACATTAAACTACTAATACAACATGTGAGACCTTGATTAATACTTTGAATTTGGTTTTTAAATTCTGGATTTCTATCACACACAAAGATAAATATTTTGGTGGCATTAGTAAACATGGTTAGGCTTAAAGAATAGAATCCCGTCATTATATAAAAATTGACACTTATTCAATAACATAAAAAATAAATGGTACTACTCAATCACACAAAAAATTTCATGTTGTGTGTTATAGCTTCAGGGGTAATGTCTGAACACATGCTTTAAGATAAACTACCCTTAAATATATTTCCATCATATAAACATACATATCCCCTTGTTGATTAAAATAAACACTTTATATGTATATATTTTTTTTATATATATATAGATTTTAAACCAAATAGTTCAAATATATGAAAAAATTCAATTTTCAATTAATTATAGTCTGTGTACTACCCTAAAATTATCCATTTGTAAAAATATTATTATTAGCACCACATCTTACTACCCATTCGGGTTATACGCACTTACGCTAATGTGTAATGGTAGGGTGATTGTGAGATGAAATGAAGGACCTACAGTTTAACGTGGAATCCGAACCACGGGGGAGGCCTGGCATTCCTCACTATCACAAGATGTCTTGTCAGAGGTGAAGGAAGGGTTTGGTAATCAGATAAATATTTGCCGGGACCGAGGATTTAACCCCGGCCGCCAGAATAGAAGTCTGACACCTTACCCCTAGACCGCCAGGTCACCTTGTAAAAATAAAAGGTGTTATTTATCATAAAAAAAAACTACTCCCATATTCCCATTTTGAATCCAACATCAATGCCAATTTTTTTATTCAAGTCCATAATCTCTCTTAAGTAATCTACCCTTAAACTTATTTATCTTAGCTAAATAAAATACATTAATATTAATTATGTAAATTAGTCCTACGAAATTAGGTTCGGACAAATCACAAAAATCACTCATTTGTTAACTTCTATTGTATGAACCAAATCACTGTAGCCAATTCTTAGTATATTAAAAGTTTATAAAAAAAGTTATCAGTAAACGAATATTCCATCCATAAAACAGTATACAGTTTAATTTTTCATGTTCATGTCAAACATTACACAAATATATATTTGGAGCAAAAACATTAGAGTCCTTTTCAAAACAGCTCGAATTTTCATAAAACACTAATATATTAATATTTATTTATTGAATTATACCAAAATCCAAGTATATATGGTTGTTTGTATTATCAACCACTCCCAAGGAACCCAAAAATCGTTAAGGCCATTTTTGAGATATTTTAAAATATTTCCAGAATTTGCTAAATCAGTCATTAGTTTGATTCCTATAAATGAGTTTTACCCTATAAAAGTATAGTGTTAAATTGTCATGTCAAAGCACTTATGTATGTATGTATGTATGTATGTAAGTATGTATGTGTGTATGTATGTACGTATGTACGCATGCACGCATGTACGTATGTAATATATATCTAATGGGGATCCTGTGTCCACGAAATGACGAGGTTGCAAAAATAATTGATGGGGTGGTTATTATTTTACAAGAAGAGATCCATTGTTACATTATTGCGAGCTCAGCCGACTGTAAGGATTAACGGGAAAAGGCAGCTATTCAAAAGATATTTTTTAAACCATTTGATGACCTTAGAAATAACCCCACACAAGTTAAATTTACAGCCAGTAGTCTAAGTATATTAATGCTCCTTGGGTACTTAAAAACCAAAATTGTATAAAAATCCATAATCCGTGCAACAATTTTAACAGTGTATGGGAATGTATGTTTCTTACCGACAATCGATTTGGAACCTGTAGACTCTGGGATTCCATTTATTTTGAGGCCAAGACAATTCCCAGTTAAATAAATGTTCTGAATTACTATCAATTGGTTACAATATCAAACTTTAAACGTGGTTGATATCTATCTTATCAAGCCCGTTTTCAGCCATGCCAATAGCAAGTGGCCTTTTTGTATACAATTTTATAATTCATTTAGTAAAAATATAATTAAATTGGTTTAGTCTCACTTTATTCACTACCATGACAAATACATACTATCTACAAACAAAGTCTAACTTTTATTACATGATATTATCAATAAATAGAAGGTTAGGTGTTGTTAGGTTGGCTAGGCTGACGTACACAGGCCTAAAAAAACTAGTATGTTTATAATAATAAAATGTTAACTTTTACAAGCACAGCGTATTGTGCCCTCTTAAAGTGTAGACTGTTCCATTATTACACATCGTTGACTGTACCATCTAAGTTGGTGGGTGCGATTATGATTCTTTACCTAACTCTTTTTTTTTTCCTTACACTGGAATTCCACATTCTTTCATCCTATGAATCTTTTGTATTTAGTGTTTTATTTTAATAATTATTGTTTTTAAACTGAACCTGGTTTCGGTGTTATGGGACATCGTCTTTTCAAAGCCCTGTTATTAACTCATAGTTAGATATAGCTTCTGGTATTACCATGGGCTTTCTTTTCTTCGCTAGCTAAAATTGTCAGAGATGCTTTATGGTCCGAACGTGTATAATTTAAAACTTATAGCGGGGTGGATACCTTGCACTACAACTTTTACATTCTTTGATTTTCATAATTTTTTACTACACTCTTTTTATTATCTCTTAGTTTTTTTTTTCAAAGGTGGGACTAGGGTAATACATGTTTCATCATTTCTTTTTTTAGCGTTGTGTCAAAGTGTATACTCAAATGTTTGGCCCAGATAAAAATTACACTCAAATAAATTTTAAACAATCTAGGGTTTTATCTCTTACTGTACAATCTTACAATCCAACTTTATAACTAGATATTAAATAAATGAATAATATTATTCTATTTTTGGGGCGTATTTAATTTGGGACAAATAAGAAAAATCTAAGTTTTAAGGGTTTCAATCAAACATTTGAGCTAGAGATTAATGTAATAAACTAGCGTTTGGGTGAATCAAACTTCACATAACAAATTTTCCACAATCAAATATGGCGTTTTGGTTATATTTCTATGAATGTAACAAAATAAAATTCCAAGAAACAAAGAACTAAATACATTAAAAAATATATTATACACTTTTATCTTAGAACTAGAGCTAGTCAGTACTTTTATTATTTTGGTGGATTTATAATATATTTATTATTTTATCACAGATATTTTTAAAGATCTTACATTTAATTGTTGTTTATAGTATGTCCATCCTACTAACCATCTGGTCCAACGGTATATTTTAGCGGGTGGGGTAAGGGGAGGAATAAATAATAGTATACGCAAATTTGCATGGAGTTAAACGGCAAATCATCAAGAAGAAAAATACTTCAGCAAACACGGCTAGGAATCAAGTCCCGAGCTCTCTATCCTTAAAATACCAGACATTCCAAGACTAATGCCTTACACCTCGGGTCAAGTGCAAGTCTTTAGTTAAATTATTATTATTATTAGCACCGCGTCTTACTACCCGTTCGGGTTATACGCACTTACGCTAATGTGTAATGGTAGGGTGATTGTGAGATGAAATGGAAGACCTACAGTTTAACGTGGAATCCGAACCACGGTGGAGGCCTGGCATTCCCCACATTCACAAGATGTCTTGTCAGAGGTGAAGGAAGGGTTTGGTAATCAGATAAATCTGTGCCGGGACCGAGGATTGAACCCCGGCCGCCAGCACCACCAGGTCACTCTTTAGTTAAACTTACCCATAGACAAATCTTACATTCATTACTGTTTCGGGCCTATTGCCTGGGTTAGTTCTTTATTCAAGCCAAATATGTTCTAACGGCTTTCTAGGACTGTCGTTGCTTTCATGTGCATTATAATCAAACCACATTTCACCAATTATAAATTTTTGGCTATGCCAGGAATTGAGCCCGGGACCCTTAGCTCAGTAGGCATACATACTACCAACTGAGCTAAGGACCTATAAACAAATAATTGTTTGAATTTTGAGTTCTATTTTTTTAATAATGTAAAGAAATGTAAAGATATAGCGTATGGCCATGGATAATTGCAAATAAAAATTGGTGTAAAGGAAATTTCACATCTTAACCTATCACAGGATGTAAACATGACCACAATTTAATCCATAACAAAGCTAAAGTGTTCCCCTTCACTTTCACATTTTGTCTACTTGGTGAGTTGGAAGTGATGGTGGTAATCTGGCTGCATTCAAATAGCATGGTCTAAAGCAGGGTTTCTAAAACTGGGAGGTGCACCTCACCAATGAGACTCAAAGAGGCTTCGGGTGAGGCGAACATCATTATAGCTTTGAATCAATTGCTATGTTCCTCTGTTCTGCTTAGCTAAAATAAATATACAAATGTTTTTATTGACTGAACCAATTAAAAATATTATCGTCGTTTTATATACTGATTTGTATGACAGGGCTTTCTAGGCAATGAAGGCTATCAAGACTAATTAATTCAAATATGAGTTACAAATTAGATTTAGTTGTATTTAACACTTATAAGAGCTGATCTGAATAATCTCTGTAATATTAAAACACATTTGTATACATATTATATAACGCTGTTCTATACTTTTTTATAAATAGTATTCAAGTCATTACGGTAAAGCCATTGTAAAAATAATATTTTATGGGTAGCTTCTATAGATTTAGCTATGTTTTATAATAAAAACTTAAAAAAGCCTATCTGAAAATATTGTAATCAATACAAACATTTAATACATTTTATTTTAATTTTATCAAATAAACATCTTTGAAATGTATTTTGATAGTGAGCCTTAATACCAACAATCAATATTAAAGTGAGGCATGAGCGCAAAGCATTATACCTCGTCTAAGGCGTCACTTTAGTATAAAATGGACTGCCGATGATGGATAGGTTGGGGTTTGAATCCGAATCAGGTGGTACTTAAGGTGTATTTTACAATCACTCTAAGAAAATTCAGTCACACATCCTATAAGATAAACCTTACCCATATTTAGGGTACTGAATTATCATAATGCATATAGCCCAACCGAATGTAAAAATGCAATGTTAAATAAAAAAGTATGACCCAAGCAATGTAGCTTATGTACAATACAAGTGCTTAATGTTTGTCAAAACATGATATGTGTACTTCAATCTTTGAATATTTTTCTGTGTAATACAAATAGGATTCTACCAGCTTCAACCCTCTTTCAAACACCTCCCTAAAGAACTAGTCCCCCCTTTTCTTTATAGTCGATCTTTGATCAAGAATTCTTCTGTCTTCAAAGTTGATAAAATGACAAGAATTTCTTAATGAAGGTGAAATGTAGGGGTTAAAAATCCCGTCTCCTTTCTAACCTACTCATTTATACTTTTGGTTAGGGTACAAATAGTTGGTAAGGTCAAACCGTGATCTAGCAGGCATACTGGTTCAATTCTACATTGTGCGAAGGAGAAATTAAGATTCGAGGGAGGTTTCTATCTTTAAAAACACACACACAGTAAAACGATCATCCGCAAATACACATACACACACACACACACACACACATAATTAACTATAAATCCTGGTGTTTTTTTCATCACGTCATACTAGCTATAGTAAATGATTTTTATTTATAATCTCCTTCTATAAATTGAACTTTATTTTTGTACAGGCCTATGTTGTACCCTATAAGTAACACTTCCCATTTCACAAATTGGGAAAAATTCTGTCCATTCCCTGAACAAGCCTCTTCTCATGACCATTTAGCCAACTTGAAAATATTGTACTATCTACTAAAAGCTTAACTGAAATTCGTTTTCACTTATTATTTCTTAAGAATTTTAGACTAGCACAACCTAACTAAGCCTAACCTTCCATTCTAAAACGATTAAATGTTTGAACCAGACCTGTTCTTCACTTTTCCATTTTACACACCGAGCTAAAACTCTCCCAGTTCATAAATTGGGTTGTGCTTGGAGCTTTAGTCCAGTACGTGAAATGGCCAAGAAAAGGAGAGAGATCACTGAGTACCCATTTCAAGAACCGAACGTTCTAAGGCCTAACCCTCATGTTGGACTGGCCTGCTGATAATGGAGGGATAGGGGTTCAAATCCCGGTCTCATCTATTGAGGGTGGTTTCCCTACATTGTTTCCCACTATTATTACAAGCAATATCTGTGGACTGCCTCTAAAATACTTCCTTCCTCATCCTTATCCCATTAGAACAATCATCATGTATGGATATAACCAGGATAATTAGTAAGACACGATGATAAGAAAAAGGTTTATAGAATGGTCAGAGATTTGACTAATTCATTAAATGACTGATTTCCCTTTAGGGGTGTAAGATATATATATATATATATATTATAAATATATGTAGTGCCGTGTAATATTATAAGTGTAAGTAGAGCTTGTTAATATTATGTTACCCGTTTCGGTGGCTGCATGGTCTAACACGCCACTCTCGCAGTAGACTAGACTGCCGATGATGGGGAGATCAATGTTTAAATCTCGGACTGCTGTACAGATGGTAGTATTTTTTAAATGGTTTTCCACACTCCCTATAAGCATATGCGGGTAAACTTCCTATAAATATAGCCTTCTTTACCCCTAAAACCATTATCGTAGTAAAACGGATTTCACTATGGATACATAGCTACCTTTTAACTAGTAATATAATTTAACTAATTGGTTATGAATGAGTAGGGTAGAATTTAGAAAAACTGTACATATATTTACTGTGGGAAGAGTATGCAGCAGTAACAAATAAGCAGATAAAAACACTCAAACCATAAATTGAATTCCAGTATTCCTCGAATGACCAACCAGACTAGACTAGAATTATTAATTGATGTTTATCATTCAGACGAGTTTTATAAAAAAAAGGGGGCATCTCTAAATGACTTTATTAAATTTTGTTTAATTAGTTTACATATAGTCTTATGATAATTAGGTAATTACATTATAATTTCTTTATTTTTATATCTAGGATTTACCGATATATACATATATTTTTATGATGGTCCAACTTATAACTTTAAAAATATTTTTAAATTACTTTATGTCCGATATGATTGTAAAAAATTGGAATTATGAATATTTCTTGAATATTTCAAGCGCTACACATTACACTTCATATTATAAGCTCTTTTGTTGGTCAGTTGTTAATAACAAGGAAACATATTCGCGTTTGGTATTATTGACCTTAATATTAGTAGGATAAGTAGTTGTGATCTGGATTTGGAATATGTTCCCTAGTTAATATGGGATTTTAAATACAAAATATGTTTTTTCGTAAGGTCTTATTAAATTACAAATTTTCTCAGAAATGAATAATCTTTTCAATGTATAAGATGTGAACAAACCTTATTTCCCATTTTAAAATATATAAATAGAAGTTGATCAGATCTTTTTCAAATAATTACATATATCTTACAACTGGCCCAAATTGCTAGGAAAGTGGGTTAAGACTCGCCCCTGATCGGCTGGTTTTCAAGTGACAGGGAGTTTAGGAATTTGAATCCTGGCAGTATGAATAAAGAAAGTTTTTTTCCTTGACCGTTTCTCATACTACCTCCGCGCATATGTGGGTATAACTCCATTTCATTCCTACATTTATTATTCTTACCTTATTATTGTAAATATATTGATGGGTAGTAAAACTTTTTATGAGACAAAAAAAACACACGATTAAAACATGTATATTTGCTGAACATGAAACGAATAAATTTAATTTCAAATATCCATTACTTTTGAGTGCGAATCCATACCTGATCAATAATTTAATAATGTATCCGACTCCGGTGATCAAATGGTCTCTAAAGTATGAGGCGTCAATCTCGCAATAGACTAGACTGCCAATAGCGGGGAACTTGGGATTCGTATCCCGGCCAGGTGTATTGAGGGTGAATTTTCCTGAAATGTTTTCCATTTTTTCTTCGTGAAAACGCGGGTAGGTTTCCTATAAATTTAACCTTACTCATCCTTAACACATAGTCGTAATTAGTACATATGTGTAGAGCACAAACGGGTTGTAATACGTATAATAATATTATAGCTAGCGATCCTTTCAAAAATGTTGTGATAGAAGGAGAACTCAATACAATATCAAGAAACGCTTTTTCTTGTGTTCATCTCAAGGATTCTTACGAATTGATATCAAACTTGTGTAATAGTTAACACTAAAATGTAATTCAATCTAAAGTGAGTGAGTTATTCTCGTGTATCGTCTTCTCGCATCACTGCTGTTTCATGGTGCAGACCATTTAGTGGGTGTTATCCCAGCCCGATCGCGCACGACAAAGCACGCCTGCCAGCGGTCACGTAATTCAGGTAGTGCCATAAGAATCAGGTTTTGAATCCCGTATGCAGCAAAAAAAGATTAATTGAGCCACTGACATTAAGGAGACTCTGGGAAAGTGTTGGTACAGGAAAGTTTCAATTTATATATATATATATATATATATATATATATATACAATATTTTGGGGTTTTCTTAAAGTGATGTGATGTTCAACCACATCTTAATACCATTCCAGTCTGTCCGCATTTCATTTTACTAATGCGGTAGGTGTAAATTTGAAGATATGTACTTACATTTTTGCCAAAATAGATTGGAAAAACATTAAAAGAAAACGGACCCCATTGCAACTATATATGGTTCAAACCCAGACCCCCCTGTCACAAGAAATCCAGAACTAGACAAGTTTTATGTTTAATCTGCGTACCTACCGATACGGATCTAAATGTCATACTTTTTCTTTAAAAATCACTGAGATTTCAAAAAAATTAGATAGATACATATAAATAAATTTTCTTACTGGCTTAAAAAAGTTGTTATACACTCTTCGGTGATCCCTATTTAGCGGGATTCCATTTAACATTGAAAATGTTCAGAATCTAATGTTTATTTTAAGTGGTCTCTTTACCTTCCTTATAAATTTCTGTTTTCTACCACAATAAGAAGTATTTGTTTCTATTAGTTATGGTAATTTTGGACTTGATCCACTCCACATTAATCTAAATGGAAGTTTCATATTTCAAGATTTATTTGGCTAATTGGAGTCTCTCTACCTGTCTGCCAAGTTTTAATTGTCTATTACATGTAAGAATTTTTTATATTTACAACCCCCTCTCACCCCTACTCTGTATCTCTCTGATAAATAAAGGCCATTATTATTATTATTTTATTATATGTATTTGTAAGGTACTTGTATACTTTCAGTGCTGGCCTGTTATAGGTCTTACTACTGTTGGCCAGCACTATAATAAAGGAAATTGAAATTGAAATTATTATTACTATCACCATCGCCATTTATAAATATCCTATTTTATATTTTTCTAATCATGTGGGGAAATCCCTCTACATTCTCCCCAAAATTCTGCTTTACAACTCATATATCCAATTTTATTGACCATCACAATATTCCAACCCACATATCATCTCATAGGGGTTTGTAAAATTTTTAAAAAAAGTCTTCTTATAGGATTCATATTTCACACCGAATTTCATGATTCCAGATCTATAGTTTCGGGATATACGGTGATGATCAGTGGGTTAAGGCTTTAGTCTTTATATAATATATAATTATAGATTGGTAATTATTTTATTCGATCTTGTCACAAACCCATCTCATTAACTGGAATGATTGATAGAGATTCGCGGTAAAACCAGAAAACACATCCAAGTGAGATTTTATGCATTATTTACTTGAAAACAGTAAAATTGGTATCCTATTTAATAGTTTTTCTTTTTAAAATATTTCATTTAAATTTTAAAGGTTTTTTTAAAATAATGGTAAAACTGTTTCACTGTTATCAATTGCACATGTGTATAAATTAGAATACAGAAAAGCGCATCACAATATGACGTCTGGTTTGAGCTGCATTAACTAAGCTACGCTTTCTACAGAGGATGAGATCAGCTCTATATAATAATAATAATTACTATTATTATTATTATTATTATTTATTTATTACTTGGAATCTTAGGTAGTTTGTTGTGGACACAATCACTATTCATCTATAGACAGACCTTCCCATTCATATATAGACCATTGAAATATAAATTAACCCATTTCTTTCATTAGCATTGAGTACCGTTGCCATCTTCACTTATGCCCCGTAAAATAGGTCGATGTTTTGTACCAAATTTAGTACAAAATTCAGTACAAGTCTAATATTACCATGTTCCAACACCTTATATCAGTCGGCAGAATGTCTGCCTATTAGGCAAAGTTTTCCAGCTTCGATTCACATTAATTCTTCATTAATATAATTTGGATTTCACTATATTATGTAGAAAGAATCTTAATTATATTTATGTAACTTTAAGGTCTGTATATATGGTATATTTTCAGAGGTAAACCAATTCCATATTTGTTCATAACTGCTTGTTATTCATAAACCCGGGGTGTAGTTTACTCCTAAACTAGACTATAAATAAGCACTTCAGAAGACACGCTTATCTTACCACCTAGTCTAAAACGCGCATGGAAGAAGGAGGCTGAGTAAAACAGAATTTTTGTGGTAGTAAAAAATGTTAGAATGTCAATTGAGTTACGTAAAAGTATGTAAGAAATCATTGCGTCTTCTACCATGCTACATCTTCTCTCTTTAATCAGCCTTGTTCTTGAATACGAGTCAAAGGCGTCACTATCGTAAAGGAGATTAATCTTTGAATCCCGATTGAATGTACTGAGGGTGTTTTTCTCACAAATTATCTTCCACTCTCCCTCCACTAAAATGGTTATACGTTTCCACTCAACACTAACTTGGACCATTTAGCCCATGCGGATAGCCAAGGCGGGTAGTAAGATGTGGCATACAGAGGAAAAGAATGGTATAGCTGGTCAGACGAGTGCATCTTGTTTCTCGAAGCTCCGTTGAAGTGAAGTAGCCGGTGAATGACGCAGTCAGGAGCTGTCGGCCTCCCGGACCGATGATAAATATATAATAACACTGTCAGGAATCACTTCGGACAGAATTCAGTTCCTTTAGGTTACTGATAGACAAAAGAATAAAAGAGGGAACACAAAGCTGTCAAATAGTATTGCTTAGATGTATAGGGGAGCTGAGAAATTAGTTGACCATACCATGTGTTATTTTGTGTTAGAGGAGATTTATGAAATATATGCTGACATGTCCATAGTTAGCAGGAAAAGCTGAAGCCATTATGTTTATATTAGTTTTGGATCCAATCTGTAGCACTTACTTATTCTATAGCACTTGGAACTTAAAATATTATTATTGCACTTACAAAATTATGCCACCTATCCCTATCTTTGGCTGGATATATCCATCCAGTCCACCTAATTACACTCTATCTCTTTCAGCTCAATTCTAATGTTATTCTTATATCTGCGTCTATATCCTACCAAAAGTCTCTTTCCAATGGGTTTGCCAGTCAATACCCTGGACAAAGTTCTAGATTATCTTATTCACTCTGCATGTTCTGCCCACCGTTATCTATGAGACTAGATTACCTTAACAATATATTGTGATGAGTAGAGGGCATGTATCTCACCATTATGTAATTATATTTATATATACATATGTATATGAGTACTGGAAAATTCCTGGATAGCTCCATGGTAGAGCAATGACACGCTAAGCCAAAGCTCCCAGCATCAATTCCTTTGTCCATACGTCATTTTTCAATATACTCGTTTCCAAACAAATTTCCAGCAAGAGTTTCAAACAAATCATCAGAAAGTTTTTAAAACAAAACACCAACCAAAGTTTAAACAAAACACCAGCAAGGCTTCCAAATTAAGCCCCAGTAAGTGTTTAAGCAAAGCACCAGCAATAATTTCAAAGAAAATATTACTAATAATTACAAGCAAAGCACCAGTAATACTCTCAAACAAAGCACTAGTAATAATTCCAAGCAAAGTACTAGTAATAACTCCAAACAAAGTACTGTTAAGAGTTCCAAACAAAGTACTAGCAAGAGTTTCAAACTTAGCACCAGCAAGAGATTCAATAAAGTATTATTAAGAACTACACACAAAGTACTAGAAAGATTTCCAAACAAAGCACCAGCAATAGTTTCAAACAAAGTACTTGTAATAATACCAAACAAAGTACTTATAAAAGTACCAAACACAGTACCTACTATTAATAATTCTTAAAAAAATACTTTCAAGAGCTTCAAACAAAGCACCAGCAAGATTCTTAAACAAAGGTATGGCCAGAGTTCCAAACAAAATTACAGCAACATTTCCACACAATTCCATAAAAAGTCCCAACTAAATTGCCTGCCTGTTTTCCCCATACGCTAACCACCTGTATAACCAAATGTACTTAAAATGATAAAGTGGCCCCAAGCCTAATTCTGCCAATGAAACTAACATATTGGGATTGAAAATACTCAAACTTAAACAAGTTGGATGAACACACAAGTTAATAATAATTTATTAACCACCATTGAATAGAATAAAATTAAAGTTTGAAAACAATAAAAGTTTAAAACAAATAATTTCGATGATACACCTTCTTATTGTGAGCTTAAGACAAACTTTTTACGTTCAGTAATTGCATGACAACCAAATTCAAAGAAATATAATTTTATCAGAACACTTGCTAAATTCAGCCTGCAAAGTACAACAAAAGGATAAAATACTAATAACGGCCAAATTAAAGATAAACGATTAAAGTATCTGTATATGTAGATTATTTTTATACTATGATAAATTAAAGCTCAAACTATCAGAGTTCAGTACTGAGCCCTGTAATAATATCACACAGCATATATTTTCATACGATTCTTTTAAAATGGTTTCTCAGATATAGGAGTTATTGTCAAATTATTCATATATTAATTCATACTATAATTTTTAGTCATTTAACTTTAATTCAATGGAGCATCAGAAAATTAAATTGTCTTCAAAAACCTCTACATGGGCTTAAATATAAAGTGGATATTGTCAAGTTCTCTTAATATAAAGTATTACATAAAAATTGGAGTTAATCCAAAACTACTTTCTCCTAATATGAGGTTCAAAACATGTGAATGTAGTCAAAGCCTACTCTCTCCTGATATGAGGAAATCAAACCTTACAACCTGCCGATATAAGGTTCAAGAGCAATTGCCGGTAACCAAACCTTAAACTCTCCTGATATGAGGTTATAGAGAAAGTGGAGTTAACCAAACTACTTTCTCCTGATATGAAGTTCTACAGAAATATTGGGTGCGTTAAACTCTACTCTCTCCTCATATAGGTTCAAGTGAAAGTAAAGGTAATCGAAACCAACACTCTCCTAATTTGAGGCTATAGAGGAAGTGAAGGTTTGAAGATCATTATCTCATGTTATGAGGTTTAAAGGAACGTAGAGATAAATATATTACTCTCTCATATTATGAAGTTCAAGAGAAAGTGGAGGCAATCCGAAACTACTTTCTACTGATATGAGGTTACAGGTAAAGTGAAGGAAATACAAATTTAATCCTTCATGACATGAGGATTAAGATAAAATGGAAGTAATTAAAATATACTTTCACTTAATATAATGTTTCAGATACAGTGGAGTCAATAAAGTTATATTATCTCCTTATTTGTTGATACAGAGAAATTGAGGTAACCAAAGTCTAATCTTTAACGCTATGAGTTTCTAGTGAAAGTAAATGTAGTTATAATCTACTCTCCACCCGATGTGCATTGTCAGAGAAATAGGAGGTAATGAAACGCTATACTCCTCTGGATGGATGATCCAGAGAAAGTGTATGTAATCCAACTCTACTATTCCATGATTTTAGAAACACTTGAAATACTGTATGTTAACGCAAATCACTTACAGTCAGAAAGTGGGCTATTCAAAGTGTTTGAGTCAGGAGAAACTATTTTAGACTTCCCTATGGTAAGGAAAATAGTAACTTATTTTGAAATTTTGTATAAATCATTTCAAGGAAGAAAAATTAGTACTTTCGAACATATATAGTAGAAATAGTGTCTACAAGTTTACAGAGACACAGAGAAAATGATGAGTTTTTATTAATTTGGGGAGAAGCTAACAAAATCATTGTTACCAACAAACTGCAAACTCTTTCTTTGCCAAGACAGAAGAGACCACCAATGCGTTACACAGGTCCTGCTACAGCGTTCACTTCTACTTCAGTCGAGGACTACGTTCGCCATGAGTATTTTGCCATTATAGACACAGATGTTGGAGGCCCTAGGTCAGGATTTGATCAAGAAGGACTTGATCACATGAGAAAGTTGTAAATGAGTCATTTAAAAGGAGAAATAAACCCAGTGATGAAAATGTAACCTGAAATTAGCGAGAAAGATTTTGAGATTGAATAAAAAAGGTTTTTTCATTTAAGTACACCTACTTGTGTTGAAGATTCCCTAATTGCATTTCGAGGTCTATCTCATGAAGTGAGAGCAATACTCAGTAATGTTGAGGTTCGGTTGCTTATGCTGGTGGTTGTTCCAAGCTCGTCATGTGAGGCGGAAAGATCATTTAGTTCGTTACGTTGCCTTAAAACGTACTTGAGGAACAATATGACACAGAGGCCCATTAATCATGTGTCTGTGTGTCACACGTATAAAGACATATTTGACAAGATGAGCATTCATAATCTTATGAACAAATTTATTGTAGTTTATGAATGAAGAAAGAGAGTGTTTGGGGAAGCCTAAGCTAATTTAAAATAAGTGCTTCTTCATCTTCATATAAATGTATTTTGTATGACATATAAGTAATTTATTTATAAGTTGTGTTGTCATTGTGATACATTAAATATTGTTCCTGTTATTCATTTAATTAAATATTACTCATTCTCTTGCAGGTAGGGATATAGTTATTTTAAATGTTGAACAACTAAGAAAGAAAAATGTTATTTTAATCTGAGGTAAAAAAAAATTAAATTGATATTAATATTAATTTGAAACATTTGTATTGAATATGAAACTGAGTTTAAGAGTATTGCTGGCGTAGGCTTCATTTAGACTAAGTATATAAACAATTTTTATTAATGAGTGTCACAAAGTCTGAAATCCTGGCACGTCCATGGTAGTTTCCCTTGATATTGTTGATAAATATCCATTATAAATTCTGGTGTCTTGACTTATTTTAGAAGAAATGAAAACAATTCACTAATAGATAACCTTATCGCAAAAAGAATGATCATAAACATAACAGAAGTGCATATCGATGTTTTGTAACAAAAATATATTTGGTAAAGACAAACAACAGCTTAAATTCAATAAGTTAGTGATGGGTCCTTAAACCTTATTTTCCAGGTAGCCTTTTTTAACGCACGGTATGAATATACCTATCAAGAAGATGATATTACTGAGCCAAAAATAATATTATTTCTAAACTTACGTTACTTTTTTATTTAATTTTAAAAATAAACATCTGTTCAGTTAAACCAAAAGTTAATTAACTATCCTTTGTCTTGAGTCGTATTTAAGTTAATTTCCTTTATCATCACGTCTTACTATCTGTTCAAATTATACGCATATAGATTATCTATAATCAAATGGGGTTGAGATGAGTAAGGAACCACTTTAGAGGTAATTTACCTTAATTTGCTTGGAAGGAGAATGAGAAGAAATATAGGAATAATCCTTCTCATTATCAATAGACCTAACCAGAATTCGAACACCGATCTCCCCATCTTCAGTAGGCCAGTATAAAATCGAGAGTGGTGTCTTAGATCATTCGCCCACTGAAGCTAGGTTTTTAGGCGTAAAGAACCTTTAGAACCACATTGTAAACAAAGAACAAAGTGCTGAGTCATAGCCAACCCACTTCTAACAAAATAAGACATCCCCCACTCAAAGTAAAAAATAACCTCAAACCTTTTCTTTCTCCTTGGCACCATGTAACACAATGATCATGTTATAAGAAGCTATTCTGAAGATTGAAAATTGGTTCCAATAGAGAAGCTAGTTGAGGCGTGTAAATGATACCAAACTTACTCTATTTAGGCGTTCCTTCAAATTGATTGAATTAGGATGATAAATAGGGTATTCTTTACGGTATTAAAAGGGCTGATTTGTTATGCTCTGTATTTTTGTTTGTTTTTTTCCACCACTTTCTACTGTCCGTTAGGGATAACATTATTTTATTAAGCAAAAGAGACAGAAATGTGAACGGTAGAATGGAGAGGAAATGCATCTGAATTTAATTGAAGGAATAGGGATAAACCAAATTAGAAAACCACCCCTTTTACATCCAGCAAGGATTCAAACCCCGTTATTTAAATCTTTGGAAAATCAAGATGGATAGATCAAACATATTTGGTCATGGTGTTGTAAAGCAGTGTAATGTTTTCAGTAACTGTGTACAAAATACTTTTGAAGGATGAGTTGGTGAGTGATGTCATGGTGTTGTAAAGCAGTGCACTGTTTTCAGTAACTGTGTACAAAATACTTTTGAAGGATGAGTTGGTGAGTGATGTCATGGGGTTGTAAAGCAGTGTGCTGTTTTCATTAACTGTGTACAAAATACTTGTGATGGATGGGTTGGTGAGTGATGTCATGTTGTTGTAAAGCAGTGTCCTGTTTTCAGTAACTGTGTACAAAATACTTGTGATGGATGGGTTTGTGAGTGATGTCATGGGGCTGTGAAGCAGTGTACTGTTTTCAGTAACTGTGTACAAAATACTTGTGATGGATGGGTTGGTGAGTGATGTCATGTTGTTGTAAAGCAGTGTACTGTTTTCATTAACTGTGTACAAAATACTTGTGATGGATGGGTTGGTGAGTGATGTCATGTTGTTGTAAAGCAGTGTACTGTTTTCAGTAACTGTGTACAAAATACTTGTGATGGATGGGTTGGTGAGTGATGTCATGGTGTTGTAAAGCAGTGTACTGTTTTCAGTAACTGTGTACAAAATACTTGTGATGGATGAGTTGGTGAGTGATGTCATGGGGTTGTAAAGCAGTGAATTGTTTTCAGTAACTGTGTACAAAATACTTGTGATGGATGGGTTGGTGAGTGATGTCATGTTGTTGTAAAGCAGTGTACTGTTTTCAGTAACTGTGTACAAAATACTTTTGAAGGATGAGTTGGTGAGTGATGTCATGGGGTTGTAAAGCAGTGTACTGTTTTCAGTAACTGTACAAAATACTTGTGATGGAACAGTTGGTGAGTGATGTCATGTTGTTGTAAAGCAGTGCACTGTTTTCAGTAACTGTGTACAAAATACTTGTAATGGATGGGTTGGTGAGTGATGTCATGGGGCTGTAAAGCAGTGTACTGTTTTCAGTAACTGTGTACAAAATACTTGTGATGAATGAGTTGGTGAGTGATGCCATGGTGTTGTAAAGCAGTGAACTGTTTTCAGTAACTGTGTACAAAATACTTGTGATGGATGAGTTGGTGAGTGATGCCATGGTGTTGTAAAGCAGTGTACTCTTTTAAGTAACTGTGTACAAAATACTTGTGATGGATGAGTTGGTGAGTGATGCCATGGTGTTGTAAAGCAGTGTAGTGTTTTAAGTAACTGATGTACAAAATACTTGTGATGGATGGGTTGGTGAGTGATGTCATGTTGTTGTAAAGCAGTGTACTGTTTTCAGTAACTGTTTACAGAATACTTGTGATGGATGAGTTGGTGAGTGATGTCATGGTGTTGTAAAGCAGTGTACTGTTTTCAGTAACTGTGTACAAAATACTTGTGATGGATGAGTTGGTGAGTGATGTCATGGTGTTGTAAAGCAGTGTAATGTTTTCAGTAACTGTACAAAATACTTGGGATGGATGAGTTGGTGAGTGATGTCATGGGGTTGTAAAGCAGTGTACTGTTTTCAGTAACTGTACAAAATACTTGTGATGGATGGGTTGGTGAGTGATGTCATGTTGTTGTAAAGCAGTGTACTGTTTTCAGTAACTGTGTACAAAAATACTTGTGATGGATGAGTTGGTGAGTGATGTCATGGGGTTGTAAAGCAGTGTACTGTTTTCATTAACTGTGTACAAAATACTTGTGATGGATGGGTTGGTGAGTGATGTCATGGGGTTGTAAAGCAGTGTACTGTTTTCAGTAACTGTGTACAAAATACTTTTGAAGGATGAGTTGGTTAGTGATATCATGGGGTTGTAAAGCAGTGTACTGTTTTTAGGAACTGTCTGTGAATAAAGTTCTTTGGAGAAAGTAATTTTACGTGGGTGTAGATACAGCTTATTTTTTAATATATCATAGATTCTTAAGCTTTAAAATGTATCAATATTTTATTTAAGGAGAGCTTCGTATGTTATTAACTTGAGTTCCTAATATCGAGTGACCCGCCTCGGTGGCGTAGTTGGCTAACGCACTAGTCGTGTTGAGCTCGACTGCTGAGGACGGGGAGATGGAGGTTCGAATCTCAGTCGGGTGAACTGGGGTGGTTTTTCGTAAATGGTTTTCCACTCTCCCTCCACGCAAATGCGGGTTCACTTCCTCTAATTCAACCTTCCCAATTCCTAAACCCATTAGCGTAATTAGTACTTAAAGCGTATAACCCAAACGTGTAGTAAGACGCGGTGCCAAATAAAAATAATAATAATAATAATACTATCGAGTGCTATAAATTTATTGAAATGTTAAGTGATTAATTTCGAAAGAGAGAGCAGTAAAGAGGATTGAGAAGGATATTAGGGATCTATAAGCTATTCAATGTTTATTCTGGTAGAAAGAAGGGTTTAAAAAATATAAACACGTTGGTTTGCAACACTTTTGTTAACATAAGATCTATCAATATATTTGAATACATTAAACATTAAAAGAGTTCTGATAGATTTGCCAGCTGTAAAATATGGGTGTTCCTACGAAAATTGTGTTGTAATTTGGGTGTCTTATAGTCTCACAGAAAAGTAAATTTTATTTTGTAACCATGTCTTACTATCGCTATATCCATGAGAGGTAGATATTTATAACTGATTTGAGTAGCTGCTCATCTAACGTCCATTGAATAATCTTATTTAAACAAATTTACATGTATGCCGAAAATAGCTAGATTTCTAGTTTTATCACTGATATGTCAAGAGAACATAGCCTGGACTAGATTTTCTTAAAAGTGTTCAAATTGGTTTTGAACGATTATTTTTGTAATCATTTGTGCTCTCTTTTCTCTGACAAATAGTGTATAAACAAAAAACAATATGATAAAACAATAACAACTCGCACCTATAAGGAAGTTAACTTTTGTGATCTATGTATTTTGACTACTCTTGTGTAAATTGTGGTTTGTATTTGTTTACACACCAAGTATATAAAGGGAGGAGGAGGGTAATTTTAGAGAAACTTTTCCCGTACTAGAGTGCAGGGAGAATGATAAAACTATACTGATTAATCATATTTTGATGTCCGCTCCCACCACCCCCAGTTCACCCAGGCAAGAATCGAACTTGGAATTACCCGCTACCAGCCGTCTTGCTTTAAACTTATTGACCACCGATGCGTGTAATCACAGTTTTATTTAAGTGTTGAATTAATTTTTAGTCACTGCTTTCCACGTATTTTCATTAAATGGGGTTGTTATGAAGATAAAGTTTAGAAATTTCTACCCAAACTTTTGTGAAGGTAGAGGTGTTAACCCTAAGGGAATAAACATCTTATTTAACTCAGCCAGAACTTCGACCCCAAATTATTCCTTATCAGAAAGCCATAAAAGACGAGACTGATTTCTTTGTCAACGTGCCCATCGGTTTAATATTATATATATATATATTCTTCTATTGAAACAGAACATTTTTTTGTATTACTTGATCACCAAATTATCGCCAATTCAAAGAGTAAAAACTACAGAATATATTTTAACCTTTAATCCAAAGAGAAACTATATACTGATATGGTTATTTTGTATTCATATTAGTAGAAAAATCGTGTTTAGTTAACATAAATTTAAGATTTGGTTACTTTTCCCTGTGGTTATTCTTATATACTTGTAAGCTTGTGCGAACCTTCGAAATTTCGAATCAAAATCCGGATCTTGGTAAGATTTGGGTTTGATTCAATTTTTGTTATATTAATATTGGAAGAATCGGATTCGATTCAAGGTTTCTAGCCTAAATAGATATAAAATTAATATTCGATGGATCTAGCTCAAAATTCTAATATATAATTATTCATGATTACATAGGAAAGTAATATAGTCAAACCGGAAACCATTTGCTTGGTAGAGTGAATATAAAAAATAGTTTGAGTTCCAGGTCGTAAGTGAATGACATGGGAGGCAATTGTTTGTGAGAGTGAATAGCTTATACTATGATTAAAAAAGTAGTATGATTTATATTTGATTTTTGACTTTTTGAATTTAATGCTGCTATTTTTTTTTTAAATTAATAAAACCAAAATGTGTCAAAAATTGTTATCAACATTTTTTAAAGTATCTTATCATTGTATTTGATTCAGAAACTTAGCATTGTAAGATATTCAGCTCCTATTCGATTTGAAACTTTATCAAAAAATGCTTTGAATAAATTAATTGATTTAGATCTTAAACTATTTTTAGAATAAAATATTGATTCTATTTTTTTACGCATAATATTATACTAGGAATCGATTAGATCAAACAAATTCACCATGAGATTCTATTTAAATTCGACTCGAAATTCTTTTTAAGTATAAGATTCAATTTAGACTCGTCCTGAAAATGTTTTTAAGACATGAGACTCGATTCGGATTAGAGTCAGTTAGCCAATATTCGGATTCAATTCTAAAATGGTGGATTCGCACAGGCTTATATATGTGTGACAAATTCGGTCATGCTACAAACGTGATTATTAAATAATGATACTCAAACAATTACTCCCGAAAAGACTTCACCCCTCCTACCTTGGACAAATATAAGGGGATAGTAAAATAGTTATTTTTTTGTTATATTTATAGTACATTAAAACCTGTTTCTCTCTTCGATGTCTATTCTAACAAGCGAAAAAGAGAAACCAAGAAGTTTGTTATTCAAGCTCTCAGGAGTAAAAAAAAAAGGAAGACCTGGCAAATTGGAAGAAGGGATGACAATAGTCCCGGATAACCCCAATAAAATAAAGAGGGCGATCTCTACTGACCTTTTGGACATCTTAAGAAGCTTAAATGCTTAGTGGAGCAAGTCGTAAAAAGAAGTCGATAGTTCAATGTAAATCGATAACTCTCGTAAGGTCACACGCTCTTTGCTTTGGTCAATGATGCGGTAACCAGGGGTGAGATTTCTCAGCAAGAGTGAACAAAGACAAAAACAAAGAACAAAAAAAACAAGGGGGTGGAAGTATTTTTTTTTAAAGGAATGATAGTTCTTCATTATCTTGATTAAATGGTTTACACGCATCGGTCAGCACGTAGCCTAAATGTCAGGTTTATTAAGTTTGGATAGCCGTTGGCGGGGAAGTTGGCATTCGAATCCTGGAAGGGTGGGCATATTTTCGTCTTAATTTTCTCTCACTTGCGTATAACCTGGGGGATGTCTGACGCGATTCTAAAAAAAAATTGCTTATCAAACTCATTAAAATCAAATGATTGTGTGCTTGATTAAATATAAAAGTTATTATAGTTGTTAATTACGTTCGTAGCTGCATATTCTTTATATTCTTTAAATATAAAAATGACATCTGGACATGGGAATTGAACACGAGACCTTTGACTTAGTATACTAATGCCCTTAACACCGAGAGATCCAGGAGTCGGCCCGTGCTCAGAGTCATTCTTCACTCATATTTTATGACAGTCTGTACTTGACATGCGAAAATCATCAGCTACATATGAGCGATCAATTAAGATCGTGATCTATAAGATAACGCAGCCACCTTCAACTCAGTGAGGTCTTATACTGCCAATATAACAATAACCACAGTATGATAGCGTATATCATGATAGATTAAATATCAATACTATTATAGTTTTAAACTACGGCTATAGCCGTATCTAAATATCACAACAACTTGGCTATTTACTCTAACATGATACGCACATTCGCAAAATTGTCATTGTACTGTAGCAGCATAAAGCCCTCCCGACTCTAATGTGGCTTCCAGATCTAATAGTTCGCGATCTTATATGATCACTCATATATAATTATATCCACACGTCCATCACAGATCTTGCCTTAAAATATAAGTTAAGAATGACCCTGAGCTCGGATGACTCCTGGATAGCTCAGTGGTATGAACAGTGGAGTACGAAGCCAAACTTCCAGTGTTCAATTCCCTTGTCAGGGTGTCAATTTTCAATTTAATATACAATTATTATTGTATATTTACTCATAATGTTACCTTCCTTATCCCTTAACTGTTAGTGGATCTAAAATACGTATGCCCCGAAAGGGTGGAAACAATATAATATGTTAATTAGATTCGTAAAAATTATTATTAAAATTCAAACAATTGTGCTATGGTTTTAATTGAGTTTTCACTTGATGTTACAAAATATTTAGATTATAATGTTAAATCATAAATAACTATTTTGATATTTAAGTAAGATTTACTTGCTCCTGAATTTTTAAAATATAAATCAAATGTATCAAACTTAACGATTTTTAAGACAATTCAAATGTTTTAATTTATAAATAGAATGATAGGTCGACCTGTGAGATAGCTATAAGTAAAATAAAGAGTTTGTCTCTCTTCGCGAATATTTCACAATATCTACCACACGCAGAGGTATGCAATTTTAACATTAATAGCCTCAGGCTGGAATTTTGTCAATTTTTAAATTAATTATAAACTGGGTCGGAAGGAATAAAATTCAGATATATTTTTTCTGTTTGTTTGAAAAAACGATGAGTACTTCTGCTAGTATTGAATATTAAGAATGGTTAGAACTAATTAATTTTTAAGTTAAAAATACTTATTTGTATATTGAATACAGGAACCACTAGAAAGAAAATTCAAGGAACTAGAAATGAGGGTAACGTGTAGGAAGAGGAAGGCTAACGCATTTACAATTAATTGTTTGAAGCTTGTAAGATCAAAATGATCTATTAGACCACATATATAACCACATCGAGTATATTATACGTACATTTTAAAATGGCTTCTGGACACAGGAATAGAAACTGAGACTCTTGCTTTATCACTTCAATGCTCTTATCACTGAGCTCTCCAGGAGTCATCATCCCGTGCTCAGGATCATTATTCACACATAACTTTAGACAGAGTTTATGATGGTCATGTGGAAGTCATCATAGATTCTGCCTTAAAAGTTGAAAAATTGCTCTTATTAAAGGACGAATCCTCGATAGTTCACTGGTATATCATTGATGCGATAATTCAAAGACACCAGGTTTTATTACCATGCCCAGGTGTAATTTTAAAATTGTAAGCGCCTGTAGTAATTTCTGCATGTAAAACCTACCCTGAATGTATCTAGCCTGGGTTCAAACCAAGTGTCATCATGACATCCTCCCTTAGAAACAGGAATACGAATGAAAGAACCGACATCTCTGGTTAACATTTAATTTAAAGAAAATGTAAATATAGTTAATAGATTATAATTTTTTCTTGTTTCTTGGCGTATGCCACCAGGGTTTGTCTTGGTATTAAGCCGGGTCTTCTACTAGCAGTGGCGGATATGTAACATTCTTCTGAGATTGCACCCCCATATAGGTGCGGTTATTTTATCACGATTAGATTATGTGATAAGATTGATGCGATGTTACAAGTAGAAGTCTTAAACATTGCTTAAGCCTAACTAACCTGACCATAAAAACTATAGGACCGATTCCTTTTCGGGGAAAAATACGTATGGTGCTAACGGGAACTGAGCCCCTGACCTTTAGTTAAGTAGTCAGAAATGCTAACCACTAGACCAAAAGGCTGGCCGCCGATATAAATGATTCATAAACATCCATGTAGTTCGAGATTATTTGACATGCTATTCAATCTGGACAAATATAATGATGTATGAGTATAACACGGCATCATAAATTGACTGTCCCTTTTACCCCTGAACCCCCACCCTTTTTCCCTCCCGGCTTCAAATCAGCATGCGCGAAACCGCATTTTGGCGCCCATTTTACCCCTTTTACATCACCCCTTACATACTTCACCCTTCATTGGTTGGCATGTAACTAATGCTGAGGCTTGCGGTATTGGGCTATTGATTTCGTGATTTTCTGTGTTTTATATGAACTGTAAAGCATTAAAGTGCAAAATGTAACCATGTTAAATTTCGTATTGAAACAGCCTAATAGCTTTAGGCTTGTATACAGGTATAGTACCATGTATATTTATAAGTCTTACCTTCTAAATAAATCTACAATATAAAATTAGACAAAACCAGTTTAAAATTTGGTCTAATAAACTATGCCTCTAACATATTTGATTAATTATAAGCTAGTGGAATAGTCAGAACTTTCTAACATGTATCAATGCATGTCAATCATTAAAATGAGATTTGTTAATTCCAACAATAGTATAGTATAAAAGAGTTTTAGATTAAAGTAAACAGTGTTATGGCTATTATTGGAGGTTCTGTCTTCCGACACGTCTATTCCTTTTCTCATTCAACTTAAACCACCAATGAACCCTGAGCTCTGCCTCCTCCTACAGGCCCCAGAATTTTCTTCTTTCCTTCAAGTCACCCAATATTTGAATCCTCCTTTTTCCTAAGCTGTGCGTTCCCTCAATCTTACCTTATTTGAAGTCATGCAAACGACAGTTTCTCATAAAGCTTACATTAGTCGTAAATAGAAAGCATAATCTTCCTCGGTAGTGCAGCAATTATCACGCTGTATGTTGACCAATGATGTATTGCAACGCTAACTTAAAAAGGCTGATTATCAACATATTTATTTTCTAGTAGATAGACATATATTTTGGATCATTCTCCTAATGGAGGTTTTCAATTTATAAATTTGTGTCGTGTCACAATCAAAATACGAGTTTTCGTGATTGACTTGGTTACATCCTGGTATCGAGTTTTATCGACTAAGTGGTTCAGACAAAGTTGAAGAGCAAAAAACATTTTAATATTTTCTTTTAAACAAAAGTGGTGATTTGGGTAGAGTAGATCTAACAGCTGGTAGGTGAATTTATTTAATCCTACTACATTTAATACAAATTGACGGGAAATGAGCTATTTAATTTGATTCTTAATTAGATTGATGCTTATTTTGACCAGTCCTAATATTTACACAACCTATCAAGCTAAACATATATTTCCAAAAATAACCTTAAGAAAACATGGAGTACGTATGTAATATTAAATAGGCATAGATCCATAACAAAACGGTTTTCAGTACCTTTTTACTGTCATGTATTTCTAGCTAGTAATTGCTGTCCATTTTAATTTTCTAATCCTTAAAATCCATTGACTACGAAGTTATACTCGTTTAAATCTAACATAAGAAGTGATGGTGTTTTGAAATGTGCGCACAAATTCTCGGCTCATTGGTCGTAACCATACTCTTTAATCTGGTCAAGGAATGCGTTACCAAACCGAGCTCTGGTATCGTCTTGGTCGTAAACATTTCGTTAACATCGATACCAGGACAACCGTGAAAACTCGCCTAAGCACATCGATACACACGCTTTACATTAACGGGTTATTTAAAAAATCTTTTCACAAAGGCCAACGAAGCTGTTTGCTAGCTTCTGGCTGAAGCGCATGCGTTGTCAAATGCGCATGCGCACTGATTTGAGATGGTTGAGTTTGAGAGTTGAATGGGTTCTCCTGTGCCGAATATCTCGGGCAGAGCGGACGAAGTAGAGATGAGTTGAACTTTATCAAAATCGCTCGAGCCGATCCGGTAGAAATCTTTTGATTGGCTTAGAGCTCGTTACGTGACCACGTTTCTGTTCTGCACTAGATTTTCATCAAAAGTGTGAATCCACAGTTAGGGTAAGCGCATACATACGATATTTGTCACGACTAAACAGTTTAGTCATGACATGTGTGTTTCATGATTTCACCACGACTAAACAGTTAAATAGTGGACTCACGCATACCAACAATAGTCAAGGCTCAGATATTTTTTAAAACTAAAATTTGGAAAAAAATTTTAAAAAAATATAAGTTCAACGTGGTTGTGGAAAAAGAGTGCCTAATGATAAGGATGGGAAATAAAGTCCTTTCTATGGAGTAGCCGATGAAGCTTTTGGACCTATAGATAATGTTGTGTAGCCCATTGCGAGAAAAAATTAATCGTACAGCAAATTAAATATTTAATTACAGACATACAAGAGCCTGCCGAATGGTGGAATGCACATTTGGCATATTGGCCAAAAAATGGTGTGTATTCCATAGGCCACTTGACGTTAATATAGACTTTTGTGTATCGTTTATAAAACATGTTGTATTTTACAAAATTATGTAGGGACAAATGACGGAAATAGATTTTCAGATATACGTTATGAGTGTCCATTCGAAAATGTTAACAGTGAAAATGATCATAAAGGAAGACATCTCACAGGAGGAATAAACAGTGGCGGATTAAAAAATTTTGCGCCCCTAGGCACAATTATAATATATGCCCTCCCCCATCTTTTTTTGGCAAGGGATTTAGGAAG
>CABEEJ010000050.1:75632-134974 GCA_901482245.1 Timema douglasi
CTTACGCTAATGTGTAATGGTAGGGTGATTGTGAGATGAAATGGAGGACCTAAAGTTTAACGTGGAATCCGAACCACGGTGGAGGCCTGGCATTCCCCACATTCACAAGATGTCTTGTCAGAGGTGAAGGAAGGGTTTGGTAATCAGATAAATCTTTGCCGGGACCGAGGATTGAACCCCGGCCGCCAGCACAGAGGTCTGACACCTTACCCCTAGACCACCAGGTGACCCATATTGATAATGGAAAGATCACGTTTCGAATCCTTATCGGGTGTAATTTAGTTTGTTTTTTCCTAAATAATTTTCCACTCACTCTCAACACCACTGGATGTAACTTTAATACACTTACAACTAAACCTTAATCCTTAATATATTTCCATATTTAAACCGAATGGGTTGTAAGACACCATGCTGAAGGAAAAAGAAAAAGTAAACGTCACTAATATATTAATAACATTTCGTCTATATTTTGTAATTAAGCTGCTTACTCTTCCACGTTCGCAATTGAAAATAAATTCATTAAAAAAATTCCTAAAATTTGTTTTTCAAGTCAAGGTCTTCATAATTGTACTCGAGATACTTTTTTGAGATTCTTACTAACCTCGAATCTCTCGAATTACATACAATTTGACGGAAAGAGAAATTAAGTACTCACGCATCCGATCTCTAATTAAATTGCTTAAATTTTAGCTTGTACTACATTTTTAAACATGTAAGAGATGGTGAAATAGCTTGTACTACATTTTAAACAAGTAATGGATGGTGAAATAACTTGTACTACATTTTTAAACATGTAAGAGATGGTGAAATATGTACCTATCTCATATTCAATTATGTTTGATACCAAATTCTGTAGTTATTATTTAAAGGTTATTGGACCATCAACATTTAATTTCACAATTTTAACAAGTGAATAGTTATAAATAGATAAAAATCCACAAGGATGAACTAGACTACCAAACTATATGCTCACAAGAGTGAGCTAGACCACCTAACTCTACATTCACAGGAGTGAGTTATCCTAACTAATTGTACAGTCACATGAGTTAGCTAGACCACCTAACTCTACAGCCACAGGAGTGAGTTAACCTACCTATCTGCAAAGTCACAGGAGTGAGCTATATTAGATAATTGTGAAGTCACGGGAATGAGCTAGCCAACCTAACCATACAGTCACCGGATTTATCTATCCTACCTAACTATACAGTCACAGGAGTGAGTTAGCCTACCTAACTCTACAGTCACAGGAGTGAGATAGCCTAGCTAATTGTAAAGTTACAGGTGCTAGCAAGCCTTCCTAACTGTACAGCTACAGGAGTGAAAGTAGTATTCTACCTAACCATCAAGAGACATGTATGGACTGGCCAGTCTAACCACTAAGACACATGGACAGGCTGGCCCTTATAGCCACTAATACACAAGAATAGGGTGAGCCATATAACCATCAAGACACCCGAATGAGCTGGCCCATATAACCACCAAACCACATAAATTGGTTGGCCCATCTCACCACCAAATCACAAAAATGGGCTGGCCTCTCCAACAACAAAGACATATGAATAGGCTGGCCCTTTCAATCATCAATACACACGAATTGTTTGCCCATATAACCACCAAGCCACAAGAATGGGCCGGTCTGTCTATCATCTAGAACACATGAATTGGTTGGCTCATATAACCATCAAGATACACGAATTTTATTGCCCATTTATGTACTAAACAACACGAATGGACTGACCCATATAACCACCAAGTTCCTGGAATGGGTTAGCCTAACTATCAACACATGCTTTGTAATGGAATCGCTTATCTAACCACCCCAAGGAAAATAATTAGCTAGTCTACTTAACTACCCAGATATGAAATTAGCTATACTCATCTCGAATATGAACCATGCTTAGCCCTCTCTCAACCTGAAATTTATCGCCCACCATTAGAAATAGAAGAAATAAACCACTGTTTCTGGTTCTGGAGATCTGTGACAAGCTCTCAATCTGAGGGGTGTACTATAATCTACTCTACAGATTGTTGTTCAAGTCAAAGTCTGTGTTTACATTTAAAATTCTCTCTTCAGCTTGTTAACATCCATGTCCCCATGAGAAAGCCACTTGAACTAAATATTATAAAAAAACAAACAAGAGAAACTCATAATTAGAAGGAACAGCCAAAATGTGCTCTTAGACACGCCAAGAACGTACAACGTCTGCTGTGCTGGAATTCTCAAGCTCAGCAGGTCCCAGGTGTTTATGTTTCAAAACTCCAAAGAAAAAAATCTGGCTTTTCAAGATAAGATTATTCATTTCTTATAAAGTAAACATAATATTTTTTTCAAGTGCCTGTTTCTTAAGTGTAAACATAGGTTCGCTCAAGTGGTCTTAACCTACCGCAGTGTCTGAGTAATAGCGTAAGGGATATGAATATCAAGAACCAAATCATTAAGAGCTGCAAGTAAAATGGAGCCAAAAGTGCTTAGAGAAACACGATGTGATTTGTGTGATGAGAGGTATAGTTAAATAAATATCACCGCGTCTTATTACCCATTCCGGTTAGATCATTATTTATTTTTTACTTTATATTCATTATTATTATTATTATGATTATTATTATTATTAGCACCGCATCTTACTACCCGTTCGGGTTATACGCACTTACGCTAATGTGCAATGGTAGGGTAATTGTGAGAAAGATGAAATGGAGGACCTACAGTTTAATGTGGAATCCGAACCACGGTGGAGGCCTGGCTTTCCCCACATTCACAAGATGTCTTGTCAGAGGTAAAGGAGGGGTTTGGTAATCAGATACATCTGTGCCGGGACCGAGGATTGAACCCCGGCCGCCAGCATAGAAGTCTGACACCTTACCTCTAGACCGCCAGGTCACCTATATTCATTATTGTTTCCAGTTTGTGGCCAGGTTCAGTTTCTTTATTCAAATCATATATTTTCAACTACCAGCTTGCTAGGCCTGTCGAAGCTTCATATACCTTATAATCTAACTTAAGATTAGGACAGGCACAACATTCAGTTCCCAATCGTTAATTTATCACTGTGAAAGTGTGAACACACATTTCACCAATGATAATTTTTTTTGGCCATACCGGGAATCGAGCCCGGGAGCCTTAGCTCAGTAGTCAGACACAACACCGACTGAGCTATGGTGCCAGATCCATTTATTTACTAATGACGCTAGTGGTTTTGTGGATTAAGAAGGTTATATTTAGGGGAAGTGTATCTGCACTTGCGTGGAGGAAGAGTGGATAATCATTTAAGGAAAACCACCCTCAGTACACCCAACCGAAATTCGATCCACCCCCTCCCCCCATAATCAGCAATCTAGTCTCAAGGCCGTAGCCAGCCAATAATTTCAGGAGGGGTTTGGTAGGCACATCCCCCAATTGCTGGAAGCTAAATAAAAGTATAAAGGATTAACAGTTCTAGAAGCTATCTGAAGTGTTTTTATGACAACATAGTCCCCTAACTACCAGAGACTATGGAAAATTCTAAATTTTTAACACCTCTAAAAGCTATCTGAAGTGTTTTTGTTATTTTATGATAACATAGCCCCCTAACTACCAGAGGTCAGGAAAAACTATAAATATTAAACACTTCTTAATGTTGATATTGTTTGAACCATAAATAAATGAAATATATATTTTTTTCATAAAATTTCGGGGGAGCTGTGATCCCCCAAGACCCCCCCTGGCTACGGCCTTGTCTTGTCTGCTGTGAGATGATCACCTTATACCATGCAGCCACCGAAACGGATTCTTAAATAAATAATACTACATCATTGGAGATACGTTCCAATTATTATACTATAATTTGTGACATAATATCCCATAAATAATTATGAGTCATCTACCACTTAATAAGTTTTCCTCAGGTAAACCAACATTATTTGGATAATCATATAAAGCACCTTTCAGATAAATACATTGAAATAAATTTCATATATTTGTTTAAAAAATATACTTTATAAAATACCAGTCATCACTAAACTATTCTAATTTTTTCCGGAAAAATTCTCCCTAATTACCCATTTTGAAATAATAAAAAGTTAGAACAAAATTGTTAATACCATTTAGAAAAAAAAAAAGTGAACATTATTTAACTAACCTAAAGGAAATTTCTCACTTATGAATACAATTTTTATTGTTATTTTGTTGTCATGACAAACACACTCCAAATATCAATTTTAAACAAAATAATAAGAGTCACTTTTAAGAAATTTTAGATTGTATGAAATCATCCTTTTAAATGGAGGACAGTTTTTTTAAATGAAGTATGACCATATTATATTTAAGTATAAAATTTTAACAAAACCATCAAACAATTTGGGTTGTATCCCTAGGTACAAAATTAATTTCTAGAACCCACCTTTTTTGGTCCTGGGGCACATAGGACCGAATTCATCATCATGATTAGGCTTAAAATTTCTACGATTGAAATACTTACCTTAAAGGAGAAAGTAAATATTTGTCCAAACAAGGATTTGTGTAGGATTTCATTTTATCAGAACAATATTATTTTTCACTGTGTCTTATTACATGTTCAAGCTATAAGCATATATTACGATAGTTACTCTAATGGGGTAGGGATGAGGAAGGAAATATTTAGAGGTAATCTACTAGCATTTGCATGGAAGGAAAGTGGGAAACCGTTTTGTAAAATCTACCCTCAGTAGACACGACCAGGATTGGAACTCCGATCTCCCCATTATCAGAAAGCCAGTCTTACTCGAGCGTGACGCCCTAGACCGTTCGGCCACTAAAGCGGGTTACAATAATTGTGTAGGTATGCAGAAGGTATAATTTATAAGGAATTTAAACGAACTTACTTGAAGGGAGCGTGGGTCATCATGTAAGAAAAAATACAATTAATACACTATTCATTCCAGCCCCGACCACTCGTTAATTAGAAAAACACAGATCAGCCTGACTCTTTGTCAGCATGCCCACCGATGTGGTTCAAAGTACGTTGTGGGTTATAATGATTATATAAATTGGCAGTACTGATGTTTATATTTAGCTAACTATACTATTTTAATTTGAGCTAACAATTCCATGTATAGATATAGTCCTACGTTTATAAAGTGTTTTATTTCTCTTATACTTCTGGAAATAATAAAAAAACTGCCAATTTTTTTATCACTGGGTATTACTACTAGGTCAGGTTATACGCATATGTAATTACACTAACGGGCCACATATGAGGAATGTTGAATTCAAAAGAAGTGTACCTGCATTTGTGTGGAGGCAGAGTGGAAAACCATTTTGGAAAACTTCCAGGACACCCTGTTAGGAATCAAACTCCAAGCTCCCTGGCATCGTAGGCCTAGTCTAATACAAGAGTGACGAAATAAATTATGCGTCAAACTAAGTAACTTTTCCTAAAATAATATCTTAATTCATATGTTATGTATCTAAGTTTTTATTGTCTTTTCTATATATTTTTTTTACTGCGTCTTTTTACCCTGACGGGGGTGTACACATTTTAATTACTCTGGTTGGGTAGAGATTTTTAATATAAAATTCAGGAGAAAAGTATTGGAATGTGTGTGAAAGAGAGACTGGAAACCATTTAGGGAAAAACAGACTTAGTACGGCCGTTTAGGATTCGAACCCTAACCTTCCATTCAATGGAAGATCATGCTATATGAACATGACATTTAAGCCACATGCCCACTGATGTGGGAACTAAATTGGTTTACTTTAAAAATTTAGCATAATATTCAACATTAGTGGACAAGCGGATTCAACATAAAGATACTCTAATCTGGTTTGTTAGTAATGGGGATAAATTTAATATTAATATTAGATATATTCCCTTTATTAATTCTATGATATAGCTAAAGATTGTTATGGTCAATGTCTTCTGAACATTATGAAAAATATTCCATTCATATTTTATTTATTCTCAGTGAGAGAAAACCTTTTTACTTAAAAGAAGTAATATTCCCCTTGATTTGTTGTGGTCGTAATGGCAAATTCATGTCCGTCTATTTTCCATGCGTTCTACATGAATAGCTCTTACAAAAGAAACCTCTTCCGAATAGGGAATAGGGGATTTGGATGTTTATATGATCCACATTACTGAGCCTCAAAAATACAACCCCCCCCCCCCCNCCCTTTCAAAATAAAGCCGTTTCATTTTTAATACTTCATAAAAATATTATATCTAAAGGTTTTATAAAAAAAATATAAATGTTTGGTACAAATATTCATAAAAATAATGTTTCATTATTAAATTGCTAATTAGCTAACATTATAGGGGTGTACCCTTAAAAAATATAAAAATATAATGAATGGAATAATATCATAAGACATTAACCGAGGATCACTATATTTTGAGAACCCTGGACTTTATAAAACCCTTCAAAATTAAGTTGTAGACCACATCTCTTGGTAGATAGATCTAATAACTTTTATAATCATCAGTAGCATCTGTTAAACTTCAATAAATGGTGGAATATTTTAAAATACATATAGCTATATTAGTTTGGTTATATATAGTTCATACACATTTATCCAAAGAGGAATTTATAAATCAAAGTCTTTGAACTAAAGCCCCTTTCTATACCAACTGAGTTGTATATGGTATATTAAAGATATAGAAGTGAGGCTTTTATCCGATTGTACTAGATTTGAATCTTTGTGGAAGCAATTATTTTTTTCGACTATGTCATTGGAGCTTCTAGGGATCCATATTTAGGTGGTATGGAAGGGGAAGCGAAAATAACCTAGTGTTTTTGTAGTTTATGTGACAAAACATTTTTTTGGCCAAAACAAATAAAATATTTCTCCAGTATAAGCATAGTTTTGAATATTCTTCACATATGGACCTAAAAATTTATTAAATATCTGTCAAGGGTATCCTGGAATAAATTACAACTTTTTCTCTTTATTTAGAAAGTTTATCTTCTAATGCCACAATGCTCATGATGGATATTCAGGAACTGTGTATTTCAACAAGTGAAAAAAATAAATTCTATATTTGTACTGAAGCAAGATTTTCTTTATTTAACAAAAAAAAAGTTTTGACGTATTTTAGACTGCAAATACACTGGCTTTTACTCGCACCCCCCTCCAACCTATCTTAATGAATTGCAATACAATACAGGTCTATTGTTTAACCTAACTACGGATAATTTATAGAGTAATCTCGCATTTTCGTCACTTAAGACTGCTTCAAAACTTGAGAAGTACCCGCTTTTGTGGCCGCATACTCTAAGGCGCCACTCTCAAGTTATACGGGCCTGCTAAAGACGGGGATATCAGGGTTTGAATCCCATTTGGTTCTACTGAGTGTGATTTAACCTAAAAGGTTTCTCACTTCCCTTCCATGAAAATGTTAGTAGATTACCTCTAAAATGCTTCCTTCCTCATCCCTACAAAATTAAAGTAATTGTCATATAAATGCATATAACCTTAATAGGTAGTGAAACGTGGTGATGATTATGATGATTTTTGTTATAGTTATTTTTATTAATTTTATCATTAATAATAATACTAATATAAGACTTTAGTAGTCATAGTCTGTATAAACTTACCTTGTGTCTTAGGAGAGCTAAATGGAGAAATGGGATTTTGCTTTTGTTTTTAATACTATATCACTATTCTTTTTTTAATCATATATTTTTTCAATTAACATTTTTAAAACTATTTTCCTCATTCCTGAGACAAATCCTACTAAAATGATTGTTTTGATTTTGTTTGTTTGTATAATTATGTGTTTTTGTATAGCTTTGAACTTCAAGTAGCTCTGCCAAAACCTGCATCATCTCTTTAAGAAAATACTATTTGGAAAAAAATTATACTGATATTATAAATATTACTAAGGGTTGGTTGTAGGTTTCCTAGGATTAATTTCATCTATAAAAATGTATATATTGTTAAAACTATCAATTTATGATGGATTCTAAAACCTCGTAGATTACACATTAGAATTCAAAATGTATCTATTAAAAATTAAGATAAAATACATAAATTATTGAAAAGTGGTAAAAGTAATATTTTAATCAATTTAAAAAGTTTCAATTATCGATAAAATGTGTATTATTGTTTTAATAAGAGAAATAAACATGATATTACTAAGCTATATTAAGTTGTCTTAGTATATCGGCTAAAATTTATACATACATTTGTTTGGTTTTTCTTTTTATAGACCTAGTTATAAAAATATCTAACAAGTAATAATATTTAACACCGCGTCTTACTACCCGTTCGGGTTATACGCTTAACTAACAAGTCCTCTACCAAAATTCATATTGCTTGATTACTATCCAAGTCACTTGTAGTAATCTAAGCGAAAGAAAAATCACTTAATTAAGTACTCTCAAATGTAATAATTATATATTTACAACTCATGTGGTTATTACTCCCCCTTGCTGCATGGATACAGACAACCGATCACAAACACCCGTTTCAGCTCTTTTAATATGTATAAGCTGAATTTAACTCATTAGCCTATAGAACAATCAATATTTGTGTATTGAAAACTATTAATGCCAACAAAATGTTTCTCATAGACCTATTGAAATATTATATTATTTCTACATGTCAAATTTCTAATAATTTATTCAATGTACAGTATAATATGCATTCTAGACCATTCGTAATAGGTTCAGTTGCTTAAGTTCTACTTTCACGTTCCTCTTCACTACAAGATAGTATTTATTAATCATTAGTGTTCTTAAGGATTCTTTAAAATTAGATTAGTTTTGATTATAGTCTAGACTATAATAATACGAATAGTTCTCTCCTAAATATACCTATGTAATTATGTAAGGTAATGTGTGTGTGTGTGTGTGTGTGTAAGTGTGAATGTGTGTGAAGGTGTTAGTGTGTGTATTTGTGTGTAAATGTGGGTGAGTGTATAAAAGAGTATGTGAGAGAATGTGTACGTGAGTTTTGTGAGAGAGAATGTGTATGTGAGTGTGAAAAAGATTGTGTATGTGAGTGTGAGAGAGATTGTGTATGTGAGTGTGAGAGAGATTGTGTATGTGAGTGTGAGAGAGAATGTGTATGTGAGTGTGAGAGAGAATGTATATGTGAGTGTGAAAGAGAATGTGTATGTGAGTGTGAGAGAGAATGTGTATGTGAGTGTGAAAGAGAATGTGTATGTGAGTGTGAAAGAGAATGTTTATGTGAGTGTGAGAGAGAATGTATATGTGAGTGTGAAAGAGAATTTGTATGTGAGAGTGTGAAATAAATTTTGTGAGTGTGTGTGTGTGTGTGTGTGTACTGGTATGTATGTTTGTGTCAGTTTGTGAGTGTGTGAGTATGTGTGATATGTGAGTATGTGTGTGTGTTGGAGTGTATGTATGTTTGCGTAAATTTATGAGTGTGGGAGTGGAGTGAGGGGCACCAATTTCCCTTCTAATACAGGTTATAGGCATATTTACACTAATTAGTTAGGAATGAATGTGAAATAAATTAAAGGAAATGTACCCCTAGTTTTATGGGAGTAGAGTAGAAAATAATTTAGAAAAATTACTTTTCATTACACCTTGAATAGATTCTAAAACATCAAAAGATGAGATCTACGCTTACACCACCCACCCACGCATGAGGATTCTAATTCTATTCCTACCTGAACTGGTAGGCACATGGACCAAGTGCCACGCTCATCTAGTCCGGTTTGCTGGTAACAGATGATAAAGGTTTGATTTCAGGTTGCGTGTACTTAGAGTGTTTTCTCCTAAATGGTTTACCACCATCTTTCCACAAAATTGTGGGCACTTTACCTATACACTCCACCTTATTCATTCCCTACCCATTAGCGCAATTTAAATGTGTATATGGTCCGTATCGGTGGTTGCATGGTCAAACGTGTCACTAGTATTAGACTGGATCTCAATGCTGGGGAGGTCATGGTTCAAATCCCAGTTTAGCTTACCAAGAGTGACTTTTCCATAATGTTTTTACACTCACCCCTCCACTTAAATTCGATTTTATTTCTTCTCAAATTCAACTTTCCTCATCCCTTAACATAATAAATAAATGCTGAGAGGATACTAGGACACTGTAAAAAAATGGTGAATAGTAGGATGTGGCGAAGTAAAAAAGGTGGTAACAATACTTTCTCTAAAGTCACACCTTAGTTGACAATAGATAATTAACTTTTAGCGTTTATTGGAATATAACATTTAATGTCACGTTTATCGGTGACCTTTGAAGCTTGTCATGATTTTTTATTTTTTTTTCCCCCTAGAGTTTCACCCCAAGTTACTGCCGTGAGACATTTGTGACACAATACTACGGAAATTGGGTGACTGCACTGTTCGTTCAAACCAACCCACCATCACTTTTTTTTCCCCGTTCGTTCCACTTTACCTTTCCAACTCCCTCAAACCCTGACCTTAACCCCACAATCCACACGCACACACATGCGCGACCAGCCAACACACTCACTTCCTTTTCCTGCTTGGATTACTTTTGCATACCCGATTTCTTCAAAATAGAAACTATATTCCTAAACTTTTATTTTTATTTTTATTCTTGTTACAATTTTCTCTTGGCTTTCCTTTAAGAGATTCTGACGTCATTCAGCGTACACTTTATCTCAAAAGCTTTTGGTGACGTAACTCTCCATTTGAAGTTGAATTCTTCCGGGAATCTTCTCTTTTCAGCTTGAATAAAATACATTCATGCTAGATTGTAGGTGCTACTATGAAATATTGGAACTTTTGAAATCGTGAATTTTATCAAATATTTACAAATACTCATCAATTAATCTGGCCTGAGTACTAAATACATTTTGTCCAACTAAATCGTTATTGGATAATCATTTTAGGCCAATTGACTTAAGTTTAAATAATGTTTAGGAAACATGAATTTAATTTTTATTATGTTTTACCTTAGGGTGAGTAATTTCTTTGATATTAATTTTAAGCTGAAGAATTTTAGGACAAATTACATCTGGGATTATTAAAAAATTTCAATATTTATATTATGAACTTATTTTTTGCCAAATTATCATATGTCATTTGAAATTTTACTAATTTTTTTGTGGTCGAAAACTTCCTGTAAAGCTAGTTTTAGGAAATAATAATTTATTAAACAAATATTTTTTGTTTGATTTTTAATTTTTCGAATTTTAAAACAAAACACTTAATTTAAAAGTATGTAATCTATTATTAAATTTCAATAAAAAAACTTGATATAGTCTTATTTCTTTTTTTAGATTTTATTTAAGTGAAAACCAAAATTAATATTTCCTCAAGATAAGCTGGCCTCATAATTTATATTTGTAGGGTATGCTCATACATACACTATTTAGTTTTCCACCAACTTTATTTTAGAGAAAACAAAGCATCCGCTATCAGATGTATTGATATTACAAATTTTAAGTGTAGTGCAATTTAAAAAATATATAAAATATGATTTTATAATTTTTTGTTGGTGATTGTAGGGCCAATAGAATTTTTAGCTACGGCATACCAATGTCACCAGACTTTTATTTCTTATTTCAAATTTAATTTTTATGGCAGTATTGAGAATCATATTAAAAATTAAAAATTTGTTGATAGTTGTTTCTATTTCAATGTAAATACACACAATTTCAATATATTATTTATTTTACAAAAACTTACTACAATAAATATAAATATCGTATTTATTTTAAATAAAATCTACATTCCTAAGAACAGAAATTTTCTTGTATATTGTATTATTGTAAGGCTATTAATTCATCCCTAGACTTGATAGAAAATTTTACTGATCCTTTTTAAAAGTACATAGTTCTAGATATAAGTATATTTTATCGAAATAAATTATTCGATTTTGTTTTTCTTATTTAACAAATTTCATGTTTAATCATTTCTAAACTAAGACGAAATTGCTAAAATTAAATTTTCTAAAAACGAAAGAAATTAATTATATAGTTAAATATATTTTCTTATATAAGAGTCCAAGAAAGTTGCTTGTTGTTAATAATGTTCGTCGCTAGCCTTCTTCAGTGGCTGCGTGGTCTAAGGCATCACACTGGCGGTATACTAGTCTGCCATTGACGAGGATATTGAGGTTAAAATAACAGCTGGGTGTACTGAGATTTTTTCAAAAAATTGTTTTTCAGTCTCTTTCCACGCAAATTCGGGTACACTTATTCTAAATATAGTTTTCCTCGTCCCTAAGACCATTGACGTGATTGGTGTATAAGCTTATAGATCGGACGGGAAGTAAGACGCAATGCAAAAAAAATGTATACCCAACAGTAACAAAATACTAGGACCCGCCTCAGTGGCGTAGTTGGCTAACGCGCTATTCGTGTTGAGCACGAATGCTGAGGACGGGGAGATCGAGGTTTGAATCTCGGTCGGGTGAACTGGGTGTGGTTTTCTTAAATGATTTTCCACTCTCTCTCCACGCAAATGCGGGTTAACTTCCTCTAATTCAACCTTCCCAATTCCTAATTAGCACTTAAAGCGTATCACCCGAACGGTTAGTAATACGCGGTGCTAAATATAAATAAGATATAGATAGCATGGTAGGAAGACCTATATCATAATAAAATTTGATATTAAAATACAACTTCACGTATTGACACATTCTAAATAACTGTGTCATACAAAAATTTATATTAACATATTCCCGCTCATATTAACATATTCTGAAGAAATGTTTCATGATACAAATTTGATATTAGTTTTCACTCATACGTCTTTACATATTATTAAATGGTTTGCCATACCACAACATAATTTCAATCCTCTATAATATATTTGTATATTTGATAGATATTTATTTAATTTTATTAACTGTAGATACAATCTTTATGATATTTTTTGAGATATATATTGATTAATAAACAAAAAATTTCCAAAAATGAAAAGTATGAGGTAATGTGTGTTGTTGAAATTGTATAGAAAATGATTGGTAATATATTTGTTCGTGACCTTACGTTTAAATTATTTCTATGGAGAATATTTGCATGCATTAATTTTCATAGAAACCCTAATTTTGTATGATTTGTATATTCTTATTTTCTTATTTTTTTTAAAAATATCTATGCTTTAAGGTAAAAATATTCTAAAGAACAAGTTAAATTTAAAACACGAATCTTACCCACTTTTGCGGCCACATGGTCTGATGCACAACTCTCTCAATAGACTAGACCGCTGATGACGGGAAGATCATTGTTCGGTCCCGGTTTGGTGTACTGAAGGTGGTTTTTAATAAATGGTTACTCACTCTCTCTCAGCGAGATAATGTGGGTATAATGCCTCTAAATTCAACCTTCCTCATCTCTAACCCATTAGATTAATTAGTAGATAAGCGTATAGCCCAAATGGATAGTGGTACTAAAAAAAAGTATCTTAACCTTTTACAATTATTACTCTTAGAGTGTAATTTATCACTGCTAGCTTTCAAAGATTTGAGATTTGGACAACCTTGTATCTTTGAGTCGTAATAAGATACAAATTCCAATCTAAGGTACTCCAAAGAGCTCCTATATTTCTAGAAAGATGGTGAGAAACAATGAGAAATTGATTCTGTTTTTCTAATATAAAGTCATTGGGTATATATAAAATAAATTTTCCACTTATTTGTCATAAGGTTTCATCTTTATCATAGTAGTTATTATACAGATAAATATTTTACATGCTTTGAATATACTCACATCCAAAATACTACAATTTAGTATATGACACTAATAGCTTTCTATGAGCTAAAATACCAGGCCCCTCCCAATTTATGTATGCTTTCTAGCAGGGATAACAGATGTAAACAAAATATACTAGGTAAAAATCATTAACCACACATTGGTAAAGGTTTAGGACTACCAGAACTCTCTGGTGTCACTACTACAATGTCCCACATTTTAATATTTGGGGCACTCCAAAAATTACTTTTCCAAGGCTACTAGATGTATAAACTTACTTTTGGCTCACCTGACCACGGTATGCCATAAAAGGACAGAGTCGCTCTAGCAATTTGCGTTAACTGCAAAGAAGTGCTTGCGTGTATCCATAAAATTGTCTATAAGGTCTCAAGGAAATTGATAAACAGAATCAAATACTGGGCAAGTATATGCATACTAAATCCTTCTAAACCAGGATAAATGTACCATTAATCCCACTTTCGAATTCTAATAACTTAAACTATAATATAGCAAGAATCCAATCCACAATTTATGCCATATGCAAACGTTGTAATCTCATTAAACCAGATCCCTTGGAAACGATCACAAGAAAAACCAAACACTGAGGATAAGTATTTTGATCACAAAGAACTACTACATATCTTTATATAGATACACATTTTTAGACCATTCCAGCACACAAGAAAATACATGGGACGTATTAAAAACGCCCCAGTCAAAACCTAAAGAGCATTGCTTCTTCCGAAAGCGGTCACTGAATTAGGCTGTGATAGCTAATAGACAGAGAACAAACACCAGGATAGACATTGCTCGAATCTGCAAGACTTATCTAAACGAAACAAAAAGGCTCACATTTGGAGGCTATTTATTGTACAGTTGTGAAATGCTACAATATTCTAAACGGCTACCTCTCCTCTTTACGGATAGCTTCTAAATACTATCCTGATGGCCATTTGGTCTATTATGCAGGCTGGTTCATCTTCCCTACTGGGCTATACCCTGATTTTGGTTTGAAGAACAGTAGAAAAAATTCAAATATAGGCCTACTTCTTTGCGGCCATTATTGATAACATTTTACTATTTTATTTGTGCTATATTATATATATTAATAATATATATCAAGTGTGAAAACTGCAGATCATATTATTTGATGTATGGATATATTAAAATTGTTTTAGTAACTTTCTTCTACTGTTCTTCCTACCAATATCATCCTATAGATGATGTCAGCCGTGGTAACTCACTCCAAATGTGCCCGAACACAGACGAGTCTTCCCGAAGTCACAGACGGGCATGAGGAATTCACCGTTGTTGAGTCCACTGAAGCAAGAGCACCTGATGCGTGGCTGGATTCATACGGTGTAAGAATGGACTATCCTGCATTGATAAACTATCATCGGGTAGCACGCTGGGTGAAGCGCAAATATTGGGTAGCGCTAAGGGCTATATTTTGACGGGTTGTGAATATAATATACTTGTAAAATCCTACCCCAACAAGCAACTCTTTATTACCCTTGCCACCACAGGACTCCACTGGGATAACCGACTAGGTCAACCTTCTAGCAAGATAATAACGCTGGCGCCACTGTCAGCCCCAGATGGGGAATGGATATGTAACCAACCGCGTCAAACCTATTCCCCAAAGTCAAGTTAAACCTTTCGATCCTCTTCCTGGAAATCGACTCATGGAAACCAACATATCATCATCGTACCTTATACACACCTTCCCACACACATCCCAGTCAAGAAAATCCTCCCCAAATCCCGAGACCCAGCGCAATCATTCAGTATCACCAATTTCACCTCACAGTGTAATTATTATACAATGTTATGTACATGGTTAAAGTTTATACACAAGGTCAGGAGTCACGATAGTGACTCTATACTCGAACACAAATATAGCCCTTTCTCAGGCGGCCTAGCTTGGAATTACTGTCAAGGTGGATGCCCTGAGTCGGGCTACAAAATCATACACCTGTAGCACTCTACAGGCTCATTTCATTGGTTCCATTTCATCAGGTTATAAGTTCATTCGCGAGGTTAAGAGTCATGACAATGACTCGGTACTCAAACAACAAATCAGCCCTTTCACAGATGACCTAGCTTGGTATTACAGTCAAGTTAGATATTCTGTGTCGGGCAACAGCCGAACGGCATAATATACTTGTATATCGTTTATTATGATTGACTATTTCCAAATACTCTATCAGAAAGAGAATTAGTATATTTTATAGTGTTTGACTGTGATCGTCATTTCTTAGCTCAACATCTGAATGTGTTAAACATACATATAGCTTAAAATGTGTAAAAAAACTTTATAAATTCAACATTTTACATAATCTTATCGTTGGATTACCATGTCATTTAATATTTCGAGTACTCGAAAATATAATATTGACTTATCTCTTGCTGAGCTTTTCCTTTTTAATGAAATCTTCAGGATTTCAAAGTTATTTAATATTTTTTCATAATCGAGCTTGTGAAAGTAACGTAGCTTATTGCACTTTCTCATTTAAAAGAAATCGTTGAATCTCTAAGTTGTTAAAATTTTAGTATCCGATTTTGGAAACTTTTTTTTTAATCTTTCCCTTAAGGATATAAAGATTAAGGTACTAAGTGTTGTCTGTTATACTTTACCCCTTAAGGGTACTGTTTTGTATATACATATTTTCTGACTTCATTTATTATCACTTGCTGGTTTGAGATAAATCTTTATAATATAAATTTAAGGTTAATCTAAAAATTAGTTTTTCTGTTCTCTATAGTAAGTCCGTTGTGAATTTTGTTCTATTTTAATATTTCTCTTGTTCTATTGTTTATGAGCTTGCTTTCTAAGTTCTTTGGTCTTTATTTACGCTTTATGTCAATCTATGACACGTATATATCGTTAGATTAGTATATTGCTGCCCCCTGTCAGTTGTGTTTTCAGGCTTTTGTAACATATAAACTATTTAATTGTCTCTGCTTATATATATATTTTTTAGTAATTGGTCCACCTCCGTTTATGTATAAAATTTTGTACGTTGCCTAGTCAAAGAGTTGATAAAGTAGCACTATGACGTATACAGACGAGACAGGAGCCACGGAAGAGTTGGGGGTACAGCCATACTGATCAGAAACAACATTTCGCATTACAATACAGTTGTATTAGGACTAAACCGTATAAAATCTATATTGATATTGGTGCCCACGAAAAAACAAGCTATACTATTCACAGAAATATACAAGACTCCCAACAACATCTTGACTAGCGAGGATTTGGATTCCTTGACTGCTAACAAAACATATATTTGGCACGGTTAACTTAAAGGGCAAGCATCCAAATTGGACCTAGACCCAAATAGTGCTGATCGAACACTGGTGGACCATGCAGCTATGACGGACTACATGGTTCTAGCACCAACGGAGCCCACTTTAACCTCACACGCTTACGTCACCTTTATACGTCCTATATATCGTTTGGACTAATATGACTTACCATCTAGAAGAACTTACTGTACTAAAATGAATTGGACTCGGATCACATTACCATTTTCTGCAAAATAGAAATAAACACGAATCACCCAGACATGTTAAGTCTCTTATAACTGACTGGTTATGTACAGACGGATTCTGAAGGAGGTTATAACATGAAACATCAATATATAAGTGGACAATTTTATGAGCCTGTTGACAACTTTGATGTAAGCATATAACGTAACAATGAATTGATAATTGCCTGGAGCTACACTCAGAATATATAATCCAAATCTAGAACTATTTATAGCCCAAAAGAGGGAGGCATGTTGGGAATGGCAAGAATATTTATATTTAATATCCAGGATATAATGCAACAGACTAAGAGCCTTGTTACACGTTTATTCAAAGTAGATAAAAGTAGAAAATTGGAAAATCTACATATTGGTAGTCGTAAAAAGGGACAATAATATATTTAAAGTTGTTTAAAAAATTTAAGGGAATGAAATTGTAGATCGAAACCTTATCCGTTCACAGAAAGGCGAGTTAAATTACACATTGTAAGATAAGCATAGGTAATGGCAGACACTTTTTAAAACAAGTTTCCACCAACTTTGAGTCTCAAAACGAATAATTTTCCATGTATGTAAGGGTGGCATTGGATCGAAATTTGGCAGAGCCTACCTGGGAGAATATACCCCCAGTAACCAAAAATAAACTTGACCAGGTGATAAAGACGTTTAAACCATGGAAATCTCCATTAACCGAACACCCAAAAGAGTGATTAAGTTTCCACGGAAATTGTTTCGAACAACAATAATCGCAGAAGGTTAATTTACCCAATTATGGGCAACAGTGGATATTATAAAGCTCTCGAAGCCCTAGAATGATGAACTGTTTCCTCAAAACCGTAGATAAAAGAAGCCTGGTTAGTAGCATAAGTAAATTGCTGGAACAAATCGTTCTTACAAAATTTAAATCTTTCAGCGAGGAACGTCATATAGTTTCAGACACTGACTGGTTTATGTTCCGTGAACTAAACCCCAAGTTTAATCCAATCACAAACCTGGAGGAAGATGCGGTAGATGGTTTTAACAATAAAGAATTAACAACAAGCATCATGATGGACATGTGTAAAATATTTTGATAACGTATGGCAGTTTGGCCTCCTTTATTAGCTTATAGCATTTAATCTTCAAAAAAACATTAATCTACCTTATTAAGAAGCTTTTAAAATAATATACATTTTCATGTTATATTATATGGAAAGATATATGCACCAAAGAACATTAAAGTGGGAGAAACCTAATGCTCGGTTTTAACCCCGTTCTTATAATCATCTGCGTACGTGACATTCCCCCATACCCAAAGAAACAGTGATTGGCAAGATGGGCCATCAAAATGAAACCCAACAAATTTACCGCAATCGAGATTTCCATAGAAGGTTTCAAGTAATTCAATATCTAAGTATTGATGGTGCAGAAATTCCGTACAAAACGGAAGCGAACTAATAAGAAATATTGTTAGACTTCAAGATATCGTGGAGAGCGCACATTGATCTCAGTGGACTTTCATTCAAATGCACGGACTATTTAAGAGACAACAAATAGCTATCAAAACTAAGGTTCTACTTCATTGGAGCATCATCCAACCACAATTTTTCTAAGCATGTGAATATTGGCCAAATGTATCCAAAACTGGTCTAAATCTCATTAAAGAAGTGCAAGAGAAGCTGCATGGATGCATACTTGTGGTAAATGCACGGACCAGCAATACCAACATCCATAGATTGACTAGAAGCAAGACACTAAGAAAAAAAATCGTAATCATTGAAACAGAGAGACCAGGAGGTAAGCTGCATAGTGAATAATCAAGATAGTATATCCTTAAAGAAAAGCAAAAGCACACAAAAAAAAAAGATTGGAATAAAAAAAAAGTTGAGAATAAGCAACCGTTAACTCAGCCCTTCTACAAAATCATACCTGACCATTCCCCGGATACGATTATGAAGCAGATGAGTGCTAGCCTAAAAAAATTATCATTTGAGTGGATGCGAGTAGCACTTGAGCACAAAGTACTGCGAAGTACTGGTAAAGGGGAGAGGTAAATTTTTTTCCCCCCGTATTGGCTTATGGTCAGTGAATGAAAGTACATAAGACAGTTAAATTGGGTTGAGAGCAAAGAAATGCAGAATGCTGGTGGGGGTAGAGGATTATTGTTGGGTATTCAAGAAAACTCCCCGAGTCATTAAATCTTAGGGACTACTACTATGACTACTTTGTACTGGAGTGGCTCGACAATCCTACGGAAAATGTCAAAGAACCGACAATGCTTTTGAGGGGTGGAATCATCACATCAACAAGTTGGTGAACAAACCACGCAACCAACATATATGAACTAATTAGAACCCCAAAAGAGGAGGGCGAGTACCAAGGAATTGTTTTCGATAGGATGGAGCTCCAATTTAAGAGGAAGAAAAGAAAAAAGAACACAGAGAATAAAAACAAGAGGTTTGTGAACAGCCTGAATAATCTGGTTTAAGTCGATGACCTGAAAAAAATACTTTTAGAATCTAGCCTACATATATGAACTACAAAATTTTTGAAGAAAAAAAGAGCTTTAAAAATAATTAATGAAAACAGAATTACTTTTAAAAAGAAAGATAGGTTAAGATGACAAATTCTTTTTGAATATATTTTAAAATAAGAATGAAAAAATAGGGTACGATATGAGAACACCTCCCAGTGGTGTATCCTAGAAATGGTATTGCCACCTAAGAGTCTCTTTAAATTGTTTTTCAATAAATAAGTAAACAAAAAATGACTTAGTAAAACAATAACAATAAGAAGAAAAGCCTAACTATTCCTCGTACTCCAGTTCATGTGCTCAACAGCTACAGATTACCATTCCCTTGGCCCAAAGTTTGCCATTTTACCTTGAAATTTTCATCTTCCACAACTTCACTTTGTCCATTTTCACAACTTCTCAGGTGCAATAATATTATCCTATGTAATGTATTTCAGGAGACTCACAAACACACATAGATACAAATTTACATATTAGGTCCGACTGCATTTGTGTTTGTATCACCTTGTTAAAGTGCTCGATTTAGTAACATCACATCTTTCACCAGTTATATCCACTACTAGCTACATTCTTACCCATTTTTGTATTCACAACCAATCGACAAAAACCAAACAAAGATATTATTGTCTGTGCAGAGCCTCTTTATCCATTATGCCGACTAGGAAAAGTTCCTAGGGCCTGCGAAACTTTTTTCAATATTTTCACTTGAAAAATACACAAACAAAAAAATCTCAAAATAATAAAGAACCGTAAATTTTTATTCCTAATGTTTATTTTGATATTTGAATAACATAAGTCGTCACGTTTCTCAACAGCCTCACTAATACAATCACAGACACAGTAGGGTATGTCTAGTAGAATACTTTCAGTTTTATGTTTAAATATTCACGTTGCAATATTTTACCTGGCGGTCTTAGGGTAAGGTTTCAGTCTCCTGTGTTGGGGGCCCGGGGTTCAATCCTCAGTCCCGGCACAGATTTATCTGATTACCAAACCCTTCACTCACCTCTGACAAGACGTGTATTAATCACAACTTGTGAATGTGTTGAATTCCAGACCTCCACAATGGTTCGGATCCCAGTTAAACTGTATGTCCTCCATTTCAACACAAAATCATCCTACCATTACACATTAGCGTACATGCGTATAGCCCGAATGGGTAGTAAGACACATAATAATAATAACATTTTGTATGTGCAAATATCGTAGATTATGTCATCAATAGTCATTTTTTGCTTAACATAATTTTCAATTGAGAGTAGTGAAAGTGATGGCAATTATTGTTGATAGGAGTTGATTTTTAAATATAGATTTCATCTTTGAGAAGATTCTTTCTCCTTAAGCACTTGTTCTGAAAACGAGGGAATGATTTCTGAATGTTATGTTTACATTCGGAAAACTTGTTATGAGCTTTTCAAAATACTTTTTTTTTGTGCGTGTAAACAATGAAATTATTATAAAAAGGAGTAAAATATCGAACACACAGTTCTCTAGAAATAAAAGTGCCTAGGGCCTACGAATGTCTTAAGACGGCCCTGGGTGTGTGACTATAGATCGGTACTCTTAGGACTCAATAAGCCACGTGTTCACTCTGAAAGTCACTTCTGACACTCGGGGTGGGTAGAAAGGCAAACAAATGAGGGAAGTCGACAAGTGGACCACACATCAGGCTCATCTGGCCTGGTGTGTCAGTGATACAGAGGTTGAGGTAAAAATCTCGGCTAAATTTAAAAAAGGATGTTTTTTTTAAATAAATATTTTATCACTCTCCCTTCACGTAAATGAAGGTTAATTTTTGTTAAAATATACTTTCCTCATTCCTACCCTATCAGCGTTATTAAAATACTTACAACCACTATGAGTAGAAAGGGGTTGTGTTAAAAGTTAATATACTTTTCATGTGTGCACGTTGTGTCTTACTATCTATTTGGGTTATCTGAATATCTACACTAGTCGACGGTAGTAGGGGAGGGGGGGGGAGGAGTGAGGGCTGGATAGTTCAGAAGGAGTGTACCTGCATTTGCGTGTAGGGTTACTGGGCGACAATTAATGGAAAGTAACCTCAGTATATATGACCGTAATTTGAAATCTGGCCTCACTGTCACCTGCAAGTGATGTATTATCCACCTAGGTGGGTTCATATTTATATTTACATCCTACTATTTTTATATTAACTAATACTGCTATATTAGGAAGACAGTAAGAAGGAAAGTAACTGACATTTATATGTTTCCTTAAAATCATGTACAGTACATTTATTTATTAACCATTTATTTATTTATTTATCTAGCACCACGTATTACTACCCGTTCGGGCTATACGCTTAAGTTCTAATTATGTTAATGGAGTAGGAATTGGGACGTTTGAATTTAGAGGAAGTGAACCCACATATGCATGGATGTACTTATGTTACCAGATAATCTTATTAAGCTTGTGACATGCTTCCAAAAATTAAAGTTAATAAGCTTTATTTTCATTTAGTATATGTTTATGTGTGGCTGAGAAAAGATGACATTTTAATATTTTATTAACTTACAAAATACTTAAATAAATCAATCAAAGTAGATAAACATAAAATCATGTTAAAAGCAATATTTTGGGGGAATTTAATTGAATTGATTAGGTTCCTAATGTTAAGAAGGTATAAAATAGAAAAAAATTAGGAGCATTAATAAATGCAATATTTCTCATTTATTATTGTAATTGTATGATTTTATTAAATAATCACTGTACAATATATCAACATATATCTTCTACTGGAAAAGGCAGTGATGAATTGCAATGCGTACACATGGTATTGGTAAATGTAGTTTTAACAACTATGAACCGGATAGGAAGAAAAATAATAACTCCAATGCGTACTTATTCACTCATTTAGTAGTTCAAAATGAGTGGCCATCAATTTTTAGTAGTGATAATACTACATTGTATTGCAAATGAACACTTCAAACAATGATTGTAAAAAGATTTTATTTTACAAAATTTAAAATCTTAGTTTAACCAATATATTTTATTTAACTTTGATTTACCAAACAAATCATAACATTTAAATGAGATGTAATTGTAATATTCCAATTTAAATTATCTTGAGTGTCAAGCAAGATGGTTGGTTTTAGCACATTTTTTTTAAAGAAATCATTTGCTGGGCAACGTTTTCCTTCTAACAACAGATTTATTCACTTATAGATTGGGTAGTGTATTAAGTTTATCTCCTCTCTATATTCTAGATGGCCCATGTTGAACAAACCAGCAAGCAAACAGGTGGACCGGTCACAAATAGTTGGAATTGTTATAAACAGCCGTTGGGGTGAGTTGGTTGCTGGCGTTCCTTTCAGATAGTTGCGACTCCCAACCACATTGAAGAATGGCGAGTAATGATAGGTCAAGGCATGCAGGCAAGACAAGTTTTCTAGCAGGAGGTCTTCCTTCTACCTCACTGCACTCCACCTAGCACAAACAAAAAAATACATCCCATAAAAACATGGAACAGATTAAACAACTAAGAATATCGTCATGAAAACAACAACAAATATTTCAGTTTTATCACCATAATGACATATCTATTATAACTAGGAATATAATGACATAAAATATTAAATAACATACAAATACTATAGAAAAAAAATTATCTTAAAACTCCATATTTATATAATTTAGATGGGAATGTAGGGAGCTCGATAAAAGGTAAGTCTTTTTGCCGTTTTAATATCAAAACATTTTATTAGTAAAAATAAATAAAAAAATACTCTATTAGAACCATAAGAGTTTAATTTTCTTTTCACGGTAATATCTACAATTTTTGATTATCTGTCAAGGGGTTCTAGAATATAATGACAATTTTTTTACTTGATTTAAAAAGTTTGTCGTCTAATGCCGTTTTTCCCATGAAAAAATTTCAACAATCTTGTTGTGAAGAAAATTAAACTCCATGTTTCTACTGGATACATATTTAATTAATTTTGACCATAAAAATGTTTTCATACAAAAACTGCAATTACGCTTCCCTTCACTCGCGTCTCTTTCGTTCCCACCATAAGCTATTATTTAAGAACACATATCACAGCCAATTAACCTTGCTATTAGATATACGATAAAGCTCTTACAGAAATAGCATCGAATTACAGTTTTCTGCTTTCATTCAATGGACATCAGCGAATTTGGGATCAGTGTCATAGTACTTTAAATTTATATTGGTTAATTTTAATTTTTTTAATTTCATTTTTTGAATATATATATATACATATATATGTATATATATGTAGTTAAGAAATATATATATTTGTATTTAAGAAATATATATATATATATATATATATTTGTAGTTAATAAAAATGGTTCTACATGTCTCAACTCTACTTTTTCCCATTAAAGACCTCAGGCTACCATACTAGGCCTATATCGTCACATCTAGTATCAGATATGTTACATGCCTAAATTACAAGCTATGACCCGCATGAAGTGGCCGAATGGTCTTAGGGGTCAATATAGTATTGGACTGGCATACTGAAGATGGGAATATCGGGGTTATAATTCCGGTTGGGTCAACTGAGGGTGTTTTTTCCTAAATAGTTTCCCACTCAACTTCCACGCAAATGTAGAATACTTTCCTATCTCATCCTTTCCCCATTAGAGTATTTATTATATAGGCCTATAACTTTAACAGCTACCTATTCACGGCGGTAAAAAAAAATACAAGTTATCCGGGGTATGAGATGGGCTATTAAGGAACGGTCTAAGAATAAGTGCGCTGCTATACCAGATGTCACTTTCTGAAATACCTATTATAATAAAATAATTTCACAGCCATTTGATAATAAATGCTCCATTTATTAGGATCAAGATTTGGCAGTTTTGCTAGCGAAGTTTATTTTTTCTCAATAAATTTAATACAATTTTGTAAATAAACCTTCAATATACAAATGTGGGTCGTCAATTAGAATTTAACTTGAAAACTGATAGGGAAATTTTAAGGTATCGACGGAAAGGCTGGGTTTGAGACTTTTATGTCAATGCTAAATGTAGTTTATTCCTTATAAGTGACTAATGTATAAATCGGAATATATAATTGATTTAATATTTCTAAAACAATTTTTAATGTTATACTATTTGTACTGTTAGCGTTTATGTTGATTATGTTTAAGATTTAACCACACAAAAATGAACTTTTTGTCTATTTTATTCAAATCTAATTTGTAAATAAATACTAATATATATATATATATTATATATATATATATACATAATATGTATAATATTATATATTATATATTATACATAATATGTATAATATTATATATTATATCTAATATGTATAATATATAATATTATATATTATATATAATATGTATAATATATTTTATATATTATATATAATAGATATTATATAATATGTATAATATATATTATATAATATGTATAATATATATTATATAATATGTATAATATATATAATACATACAATATTTATTATATATATTATGAATATAATATATTTTTTAAACAGAACAATATGCAACTCCAACATTTTTAGTTAACTGACTATACTAAAATATAAGAGGTATGCTTTTTTTAGTGTAATAATATGTCATTTCATTTCTGGAAATCAAAATATATCTTTAGATAGTAAAAATAAAAACAACGTAGAACCTTAGTCCGATCCTCCTAGTTTCGATGACTACTGCATTACACTTTGGATTTTGAACTGGTAACAAAACCTAAGCATTACTTACCATAGCACGTTCTATTATCTTTTTCCCGTAAGCTAGTCTATAATCTTTGTCTGCTCCGCCTACACAAATATCATTACATCCATGCCCGCATCATGGGACAACAATAGCATTTCTCACGTAACTAAACCAAACAAATAGTAGAATACGCACAGGAAAAGAATCAGATATAGTTTAGAATATTACAATTTATTAATGTGACTATGGTACGTTCATTAGATAGGTAAACATAGCATACCTAATGCATATATGTTGTCTTTGATTCAAACTACAAATATAGACCTCCAAATTACTTACAAACCCGGTATTAGTTATTAGTATATCTCGATACATGTGAATGTGAAAAATAGAGCTATTCTTAAAATTAATACAAATTAAATTTCACTAATGCAAATTACTGTTTGTATAACATGTTTTGCAAAATAAATTGTACATGTATTTTTTATAAAACATAACAAAAATAAAAAAACACATATATAGTTATACATTATTTGTCTGCCAAATCATATTCACTTTCTTTATTTATAAACTCTATAAAAAAAAGTATTTATTTAGTTTTCATTGATCCTAAATATTTGTTTTGATTTTGGAAATTATAATGACATAATTAATTTTGTTAGAAATACTAGTTACGGTCTCCATCCCAATAATCAAAAACACGTGACAAAGGCCTACTGAGGGTACAACAATGATTACACTATTATATAGCCGTTCTAAGAAAATATCACTTAAGTCCTTGTTGCAAGCTCTTAAGGGACAAGGTGAGGTAAGGTTAAAAAGAGAGAAAACTGCCTGGAACTATAAAAAAAAGAGCCATGTTTGAGACGTAAACCATGTTCCGTGGAGGTCGTGACAGTCCTTTCCAAATGACACGTCCTAGTCTGAAGGCTATCATTTAGACGAATTGACTTCAGCTACCGGTCATCCCCACTCTTCATTACCGGCAATGGCCACGTACGTACACTTCCTTCCAATTTTCAGACGCTGCACCAACCCTGGCCCTTCAATCCGTTCATTATAGTTGGATTTAAAATGAATTTAATTTTCACATACCATCCTCGGTGGCCGTATGGTGTAAGACGTCACTCTTATAATAGAATGTATGCCAATGGACATCAAGGTTCAATACCCAGTTGAGTGCACTTGGCGGTTTAAACTAATTGATTTTTCCCCAAGCAAATGCAAATGTTTTTGCAATTTATCTAAATTGAACGTTTCTCATCCATAACACGTCAGCGTAACTAGTATATATGCGTATAGTCCGAACCCATAGCCAGAACGGGTAGTAAGATGTCGTGTTAAAATACAAAAAAGAACTATACATTTTACACACATAGTTCACCGGGTTTGAGATATTTCATACCTACATCGGTGGTCACGTGTATTGAGCGTCTGGCTCATTTTATCTAATTTGTAGGTGACGGAGAGTTTGGGATTCGAATCCTGGCTGTGTTGACTGAAGGTAACCTCATCGGTGGGCCCATGGAATAAATACCAATTTCATTTAGTTTGGTTTGTCAGTGGCGAGGTGGTTGTGGTTAGAATCCGAAAAAAAAACCAGATCGTTTTCCTCTAAATGTGTTCCCATTCGCACTCCGTGCGACTTCCTTGCTCCACCCTACGCCATTAGTAAATATAGATATAGATGTATATTGCATGTATGAGTAGAAAAATGCTAAAAAATAAAAAAGGGTTTTCTGTTCCAAATAATTTATAACTCTCCCTCTATGGAAATGCGGGTATATTTAATATAAATGATACCTTACTCGTCACTATCCCGTAGATTAAATTAAAACCGTATAGCCCAGGCGGGTAGTTGAGACGAATATATTTACTCTAAATTATCATTTATTTATCCTTATATCATTAGTGTACAGTAGTTAAATAAACATATCTATACTCATATAACTAGTGTAGTTAAATATAAATATCCATCCTTAAACCATAAGTGTAGTCAAAAATATATATAATCTTATATATCATTATTGTAATTAAATAAACATACCTATCCTTATATCACTAGTGTAGTTTAATAAAAAATATCCATCTTTATACCATTAGTCTAGTCAAAAAATATCCATTCTTATACCATTAATGTTGTTAAATATATATATATACCATTAGTGTTGTTAAATAGATTTATATATATATATACACCATTAGTGTAGTTAAATAAAAATAACCCACTTTATGGCCGCATGGCCTAAGGCAGTCTTGCAGTAGACTAGACTGCCGATCAGGTTTAAATCAAGGTTCGAATCTCAATATAGTGTACTCAGGGTGCTTTTTTCCAAAATGGTTTTCTACTCTTCATCCATGCAAATGCGGGTACATTTCTTCTAAATACTATCTTCCTAATCCAACAAACCATTGGTGTAATCAGTACATAAGTGTACAACCCAATCTGTTAGCAAGATGTGGTGCTAATGTATATATATATATACGATGCGTGATGAAATAGAATGTTATTTCAGTCGTTTAGTACTAGAGTGGCTATTAAAGACTGTGACATCATTTATTGTATATCATCGCATGCTTCTCACCTACTTTCGAATCACACAGGGATAACATTTTTGATGAGGCCAAGTTATTCTAAGCTTGATTGAATTCACGTGAAGAGCAACTACTCAATGGTCGTAACTAAATAAAGTCCAAGCACATTTTAAATTATTGAAAGTCAATGAGGATATTATCAGGTATATTAACAGCTAACAGTTATCAATTTAAATTTTTGAGCTTTAGTTTATTACATAATTTTTGTGCTATTTTTGTTAGTTTTCTTATCAAACATTCAAGGAGAAACCCGTTTATGCAGAAAAAATATAATCTTTATTTAGGAAGATGCTAAGTTAATATCTTGTTACTATGCAACCACAATTATACCCTTTTTAATATGTAAACATACATATAAATACAAAGAGTCTACTTATAAAAATAAATAATCTATTACGCATATCTTTTTAAATATTATATAACAAAACACTTATATATTTATATGATTAAGAACTTTTATGGACATATCAAAAAAGTACTAAATTGAAAAATCTTAATAATTAGGAAAAAAGCAAAATTTTAGCTCTTATAAACACACACAATCATCCACAAATGTAACTTACAGTAGCCCCATTACTTCTTTGGTGCTGACTGACAGCTCACAGCTGACAACTGATGGCTTTGAAAAGTTACCAGACTAATTTATGTATCCCTACACCGAATAATATGATCAGCAAAAACATGTGTTTAGCAGCTGTCACTTCCGACAGTCAAAATTGAGGTATATACCTCAATGTTGACTGTCAGAAGTCAGCTGTGAGCTGTCAATCAGCACCAAAGAAGCCATGGGGCTACTGTACATATTTTTAAAATACGCGCTCATAATTACAATAAATTGTCTCCTCTATGTTGCTTTATCTGTATTGTGTATTACTACCTATCTAGGCTATTTGACTAGTAATTAAAATGGGTTGGGGGTAAGGAGAGGAGAATTTAGAGGAAAAGAACAAGAATATGAGTGGAGGGAGTCTGATAAACCATTTATAAAAACTAACACCAAATTCAATGCAAGAAGGAAGGCCAGTGCCATAAGCATAAACAAAAAGAAAGATATAGTAATTAAATGGTAAATCTAGCAAGATAGATAAGGAAATAGCGAAAATATGAATATCAGGTAACTTTATTTAGGTACTAATGGATATAGAAAAGTTTTCAGGCAAGGGTCCATTTGTGAAAGATGATATTAGTAATATGATGACAGACACGAACAATGTTTTAAATAAATGGAACAATCACCTCAGGCCTATTTTAAATGTTCATGAAGGATCCGAATTGTGTGAGGATATCTAAATCCATATAGACATCTGTATCCATACTTAGTATATATATTATTTACCAAATAATACAATTATATGGACATATAATATAACTAAACCGTTAAACTTTAACATTATGGTTAGTGGCTTTAAGTCACACAAGATATTTTGAACGTTTATAAGCTAACGATAGATAAAATTAAATTATTATAAAACCACCTTAATGAGCAAGTTCAAATAAATGAATACAAAAAGAGTGGTATTGTTTGATCTTTGTTAAAATTATGGTAATTTATTCATATTATTTGCTAGCTTAATGTATTTAGCTAAATATACTACCTATTGTGTTTTATTTTATTTTATTCTTAGATTTTAGCTTAAAATAATACAAAAATGTAATTCGATTTAGTATTTATAATATTAATATTCATGTAAATAGATAATATTTTAATATACTCGTATTTTTAGCATGAGAATAAATGTTATAAATGAACCATTTTCTAGGTGAGAGTCTTAAATTGTATAACCCTTGTTTATATAGATTCACATATATGTATGTTTTTGTAACTTCATTTATCAAATTGTTATTTTGTTCTTTTTAATCTTCGTTTTTTTCAATTCCAGTTTTATGAAATATATTTTTTGAGCAATTCTCACTCTAGAAAAGTCTACATACATCTTTCCAAAATTGGGGTGTTGTGAATCTCATGAAATATGTTTCCCTAGAGACTCGCGTTTCTTGCGCGTGACTGAGGGAAGCAACCGCTTGCTTGTGGAAATTAAGGCTTGCGGAAGGGAGGAGAAGAGATGTCGGGGTGGAATTGTGAACCAACCAGTACTCTCCTGGGAGTACACGGGGAAAACTCTTATGATCACAAGTACAAAAATCTCTTATTGAAATTCGACTTTCTTTCCTACAAACGTGTGCATATTCATATGACAAAGGGGAGTAAAAAACATATGAATAACATATTGCAACTGGCAGAGTAAGTCACAAGGACAATGCACCTGATTTGGTATTATAGTTTAAGGAATAACTTTTTTTTACTCTTCAACTAATAGTTTTAAATCATTTTTACAGGCTAGCGATGAACGTCTCTACTACTTTCCACTGTCATTTCTATCCTCTTTTCCATGATTAAAATTATGTTCTAGTGAGTTGTGTAAAAATAATGTTCTAATCTTGGACTTAGCTTCAAAATCACTCCGAAAAAAAATCCTGCCCAGACAACTACAAAGCCTCTCAATAACAAATTTTGGAAGCTAACCTATTCAACTTTTGTTGGATTACTTACCTTTATAATTGGTATTTACATTACAAATTAATTCTCATTTAAAAATAATATTAAGTACACCCTTATTGAATCGTAAGTTGTTTATTAACTTGATTTATCAAATTATAATAAATTATTACAAACAATCTGTGCAGAAAAATTATTCTAAGTATTTTTATTGCATTAATTTAAAAAAATAAACGTAAAGCAATCTAAATAAATAAACACAATATGATATTTTTTTAAAGCCTAAAACATTTAACCAATAGTTTTTGAACTTCAATTAAACTTAGAGAATATTTTATGTATTTGATTCGAGTTTTCTTCGAATTGAAAAAGTGCACTTCGCACACCCATAGTTATATGTATTAAGGTGGGTATGTAGGGGACGTTAAAAAAAAGGCCAGTGTTTTGGCAGATTTTATAGAATTTTTTTTTTGTCTTCCAAAATAAATCAAATATTGATTCATTACAAACATAGAACTTTTATTTTCTTCACATAATGATATCGACAGTGGTTGAATATCTGTCACGAGCATGGTGTCATTATATGACGAACTTTTTAATTGAAGAGAAAAGGTTGTCATTATATTCCAGTACACCCTTAACAAATATTCAAGAAAAGTTGATATTACCATCTATTGGTGAAATATTTTATTTATTTCTCAAACACATTTTTTGATATCAAAACTACAAGAGCACTGGTATTTAATCGACTCCCCTACATCCCTACCTAAATGAACACTAGCGATGAGAATCTAAAACCGGCCGAAATTCAGGTAGGATGACCTTAGACCATTATTTATTTATCCAAATATAGCCTATATACATAACTAGGTATGTCTACAAAGAGGATGCATTTTCCTTAAAACATGTAAATGTGGGTACACTTAATCCTAATTAAACCTTCTTCATTCCTTTTGCATGATTGTAATTAGTATATAGACGAGGTGAGACTGACACCGTAGTGAATATGTTATGATTAATATCATTAGTAGGTGTAGAAATAGGTTTAATTTATATATATATATATATATATATATAAATTAAACCTATGGTACTAGGAACTCAAAAGATTATTCCCGCACTTACAGGAGTACGCCACCTATCCTCACCTTGAGCTGGTACTAACCACTTCACCTCACTACACCCTAATTGAAAGTCCATTCTCATGTTATTCTCCCATCTGCGTCTAGGTCCTCCCAATGGTCTCTTCCCGTTGGGTTTGCCAATCATTACCTTGAACACGTTTCTAGATTCTGCCATTCACGGCTTGTGTCCTGTCCACCATAATCTGCGAGATTAGATTAACCTAACAATGTATTGTGATGAGTACAGTATACACAACTCATAATGATTAAACCTCCTTCACTCTCCAATAGTTTCATCATATTTTGGAGGAAATATCTTCCCAATCGATTTGTTTTCGATCACCTTAAATTTAATTTCATCATGTAATGTAAGAGACCACGTCTCACAACAATTAAGAACAACCAGTAAAAGTATTGTTTTGTATATTCTAAGTTTATATTACTTGAAAGCAGGCTAAATGTTAACAACTTACTGACCGAGTAATAGCATACATTTACAGACCGTATTCTCTTCCTAGTGTCCACTCTAATATCGTTATTGCTAGTTAAAATTGTTCTTGAATATTTAACTCATCAATCATGTCAAATGATATTTTGTCAACAGTAACTTCTAAATAATCGTCCTCAACCTGTTTTCTCTTTATGATAACGTACTTAGTCTTTTCAGCGTTCACTTATTAACCTTTTTCTTTACTAACCTCTAGTAGAATTGTTTGATATCTGGCAACAGCTTCCTTTCTATTACCTAACAAAACTAAATCATCTGCTTATCCTAATAGCTGTATTATATCGTTTATTGTAAAGTTTTTTCAACTATTATGCATTACCCATTTGCATATTTAAATCAAGGTTAGATTAAAAAGTATTAAAGAAAATGGTACCCCTTGTTTTAACCCATTATGCATTTCAAGATATGGCCAGTTTCATAGTCAAATTTAGTACGCCTCAAGTGCGGCGCTACACTAAGTTCATGACGACACCTACCTAAACCAGAATGGAATGGGCCAGTTTCCTATGCGAGAACGGCTCATTCCATTCTGGTTTAGGTAGGTGTCGTCATGTACTTAGTGTAGCGCCGCACTTGAGGCGTACTAAATTTGACTATGAAACTGGCCCTATCTGATAATTGAAATCCAACCTGTACCCTTCCACGCATATCTGTTAAACATTCTTCAACTAGCTTGACAAGTTTATGGGTATCCTAAACTTAACTAAAATTTCATGGACTATATTTTTTTAACTTTATCTTGGTTCTTTTTTAAAACCTATGTATATTTTATGAAACGTCATGTTGTATTCCAAATTTTATTTATATTTTCATTACAGTAAAAAGCTGATACATTGTTGATCTATTTCGTCAAAATCCACACTTAAAATCCTCAATAACTACCTCCTCTCCATATGATATCAGTATCACTAAAATTATGTTTAATAACATTTTGCAGCTTGTTGGTAGTAGTGAGATACCTCTATAGTATATAATATTAATACAATCAGTTTTATCTTCATTTTTCAAAAAAGCTATCATTATATTTTACTTATCTTGAAAAAAGTTATTGTGATATATTAATTTTTACAGCTAGATTAATTCAAATTAACTTTAGTATTATAATTTTGGTTGGAAGACCATAATGTGCTTTGGTAAATAAAATATATACTATTCCTTACTAATTTGGCCCCAAAAGTTTAGAAAAATGACCTACTTATAGTGTAATAAATACTTTTAAAATCATTGTTAGTGTTGTTACAATTTAAAGCAAATATTGGCTATAGTATTATATCAGCAACTGAGGGTTTATATCTGTTAATATCAGCTTATATCAGTTATTATTAAAACCTATTAGTTATTATACAATTATATAATTCATAATCAAGTTCTGTCAGTGATAATCAGGCTATGTCAATTACTTGTACTATCAGGTTATTCCAGTTATTATCAGCTCCAGCAAGCGATTATCGAATTTCTCTTGACTTAACGCTCTAATGTTCTATTTTGAAAAATGTTTGCTACTTTCCTAGCAGAAAAAATACATCACCTTTGAAGCAGCACCAAACTAGGTTAAAAAACACAATTTTAAAGAAATATAAGCTAACCTCGGTGGTCTCAGGGCAAAATGCTTGAATCAGGACCCAATGTTCGTGGGTTAAAACCCCGCTGGGGCCGATGTATTTTTCTTGAGCGATAAAAATCCATAGCACAGCTTCCTTTGGAGGTAAAGTAAAGCCATCGGTCCTGTGTCAATTGTGGCATAAAAATGATCCCTGGAAGGTATGTGAAAATAGATTTACTGGCAAAATTGGTAAAACTTTCCCCCTCGCACATAGAAATTCTCGTGTTCTAATATAATCAGTTAGTTCATAAATTGCACGTTAAGAAGCTCAAATAAATAAATAAGATATATAAACTAAGTGTATTTCAAAATTATGATACTGTTTCATTTTTAGAGTGATTAACATTTTAATATTGAAACAAATGTCTAGATTCAACAAGCTTATATTAATGACACATCCAAACTATATTTTTAAAATCACCCATAGATAAAATTTCTATGGTTCACATTTTACTCAACCACTGAAATCCATCTCAATCATATTGAATTGTAGGTAATTTCATTTGACCAAACGTAATACGACAAGGATATATTTCTGCTTGGTGATGTCCTGCACCATATTGCATCAATGATAGACGTAGAAGACCGAAAAAAAGAAGGGATAATAGATAGAGAATGGGGAAAAGATGTATGGGTGAGACATTCTGGCACTTGCCGTCTGAACCTCGACCTCAAATCTGACCTTACTCGGCCCATTCGCCTCCCCTCCAAGATTGGAGATACAAGAGTAGGAATCAAAGTAACAGCTCTTTGGCCAGAGAGCAAGCGAAAGGACAACTTGGCGATATGAATCCTCTAGAGATGACGTAGTCATGAGATGTTACTTTGGAAAACCATTTTTAGTTCTACTCTTACTGCATATTCAGGTTGTACACAAAACTATAATCTAATATCAGAGGACGAGGAAGATTAATTGACAAAATTAATCAAATATATATTTTATCTATTGCTATATTTGATGAGAGAACCATCGTGTAAATTGTCAAGTTTAAAACTACCTCTTGATTCAGAGATTAGTTAGTTGGTCCATCTCATAAATAATATTTATACATAGAATTTTTTCAATTCACCCCGTCTTACTACTCATTCGGGTCATACTCATATGCACTAATTACAATAATGTGTTAGGGATTAGGAAGGTGAAGGGAGATTAGAAAACCATTTAGGAAAAAAAACACCCTCAGTGCAACCAACTGGGATCGAAGCCCGATATCCCCATCTTTGGCAATCTAGTCTAATATGAGAGTAGCGCCTTAGAACATACATTCACCGAAGTGGGTCGTAAATAATAAACTAATACTAAAAGGAATTATTAGTTATTCAAAAAAACTATGTAAAACACATGATCATTTAATCCAAAACTTTCAAATTAAAATAATGTACGCGAACAAAACCACACTATAAAAATCCTACCCAAGTACCAATCATGTGTATAGAATAGAAATATCATATAAACAGTAATATATTTTTATCCTTTCGGCTATAATCAAACAAATGTCCCTTAAAACTTTATCAATCGGCATCCACGAGAAAAAGGGAAAAAGGATCTTCTTTTTAATACGCAATATTTTCATAAATTATTATAATATATTGTATTTAATTCTCTTAACACATAGGCTTGCTTAATTTATCTATTATCTAGCACCAAAGTTAATTGAACCAGTATAGAATATTATGGTTTATTTTTACTAATGCAATTTATTGTTGGTAAACTTTGCAAATTATATTCTTGTATAGTTCAGGCATCATGAAATATCCCCTAAAAATACATCAGTAATTCCTGTAAGACTAGTCCTCTTGGTCGTTGGCAATATTTCCAAATTTCCCAAACTATAATTCTATCATAAAAGAAGACAAATATTAGTGCTCCTATTGTTTAAGGAATACACCTTTAAGCTTTAAATCTAATGTTAGGCTTGTCTTACACAGATTTTCTAAACAAGATAATTGTCAAATCTATGTTGATGTATTTTTCCATTCCTTTTTATATAAATGTGTTCTCTTTAATTCTTTCTTACATTTTATGAAGTAATTTTAATATTTATTGTTCTACACTCACACGATATTTAGTCTTGTTTTACAATTTTAAACACATACTTAGTTTATTAATAAAATATTATTTTATTGTGTATATATCGCAAAGTAATACCGTATTATTGCGAACATTTTACAGTACATGCATTTTTTAGATTTTGAGTTTCTGGCCAAGAAAATTGAAAGATCATTAAAAATGATGTTGCTTTTTTTTAACACTCGAAGTATACGAGCTACATCATAATTTATCCCTTAAATCATTTATAAGCATATACCTAATCTTAAATTGATATTTTAAAAATAAGTTTTCATTTGGTATTCTTATGTCAACAACCCGAAGGTAGGTTTGATGTTATTTCTATCCATCTTGAACTTGGCATGCACTCAAGCCTTCAACTGGTTAGTGCTTCCCGCACAATCTGGTAGAAATCCCGTGTATCGTAGGGGGGTTCAGAAAATAGGGTGGTTCTCCGTTGGCTTCCACACTGAATTTCAACGTGTGAGTGCGAAAGGACCTACCTATTTGGCAGGAAAAGATATTTTCAAATATCACCCAGAGGTTTTTTACATGCTACAATCGACAAGGAACTGACGGCTTTACTTCCTCTCCGGAGAAAGTTGTATTACGGTTTCTTATCTCTCAAGCAAAATCTGTTGACGCCAGCTGGGTTTTAACACACGAGCATCTGGTCCTTAGGCGAGCACTTTACCCCAAAACCATGGAGGTCTACATATTTTCACTATCAATTTTTTTTAAATCGTAATTTTTTCAAGGTTCAATAATACCTAGCTCTCTAGTTGTTCTATGAAGAAACTATATTTTATCAACATATTTTATAAGAAATATAAACTTTGTGTCTAATCTAAAAATGTAATTTTGAAATTCCTTTAGTTCGTAGTTGAGTATGTTTCTATATTTACATAGTTCTAAATTTTATCTTTAGGGGTGTATATCTAATAACAATCATTTAAATGTATTTTATTGAATCGTATGATTTTATGATTAAAGAGCACAAGGATGTACAGGACTAGCCTTTAACTTTCATGAAGCAATTCACTTTGGTCGACACTCAACTTATCTGAAAAAGGAAATAATATTAATCTTAAGACCAATGGACCAATTAGTCTAGAATTCAGTCAATAAGAAATATCTATATTTGATCGATTCATTAAAAATAAATTTTGGAACAAAATTTAAAATTAGAACTCGCTTTTCTTCCAATAGTAATAGAAATGATAACATTTGTTCAATGAAGAGATTTTTTTCATTAGAATGAACCCATTTTAAGTCCAAGACATCTGGAAAATCCTTCCTAATCATTGAATATCTAAATGGATCAAAACACGTCGGGTCTGTCCTAAGTGATGTCTAAATCAATTTAGTTGCATTTGAAGATGAGTTTGGTATTTTGTCTCTAAAGATTCAACTGATACTATATAGTTTAAATGCCTTAAAAAATAATATTTATTGTTATACATTATTTGTCATGAAGAGGATAGGAAAAATGATTAGAATAATTATATTATTATTATTATTATTAGCACCGCGTCTTACTACCCGTTCGGGCTATACGCAAGAAGAATTATAATAACGTCAAGTAGTCACACAACAAATGAACATATTGTTAATATTTATGTATAACTTATATTGGGTATTAATGACGTTTTATAATTAAAATTTATTAAATCAGAATAGCATCTGTTCAACCTTTTAATTTGGTATGTCCCACTTTGTTGGCCTCATGGTCTAAGGCGCTACACTCGCAAAAGACTAAACTACCAATGACAGGGAGATCAAGGTTCGAATCTCGGTTGGGTGTATTAAGGGTGGTTTTTTCCAGGCTCCCTCTTTCTCTTTCTCTGCACTTCCTCTAAATATAGCCTTCCTAATCCCTAAAACCATTTGCGGTTAATATATAAGCTATAACCTAAACGGGAGACGTGGTGCTAAAAAAAGTTGTATGTATTTATTTAGTCCAAAGCTAGTGGAGATGATTTTTACTCTTTAAAGTAATAAACCCGAAATCCTTAGCTTGGGCTGTAGATAATTTGTCTTGTTACTCTAGTTTATCTGGGTCTGAGTTCCTGCAAGCCCTAGAACTTAATCTAGAAATTGTACTTTTTATCATTTACTAAATGGCAAACTTAAGGTATGTCACGTGGTCTTAGTGTTTGTCGTAGAATGAATTAGAATACGTTTCCAATAACCCGCACAACAGCTCACAAACCAAAAAAGAATGTATCTAAGTAATCTAAGGCGCTACTGAACCAAGGTATCGAAAGAAGGGGCGTTATGAATGGAGCGGGGTATGTTGTTGGAATTACTCACCAGGGGATCGTGTTGGTTTGGTGGTCAGTGGAGTGGACGCTAGAATAGGATAACACATGAAGAGAGTGAGAGGAAATGAGGGTTTGGGATCGAGGGATATAGGGTAGGATCATATGGGCTATGGTAACAAGGGAAGGGCCAATAAAATACAAAGGAGATTTAGAAAAAAGAGGGGAAAAGTTCCAATGAGTTAGCGAGTTAGCGTGAAATATTAACCTATTACTTGCTGATATAATTTATAACTAACTATTTCTCCCTGGCTAGGGATTTTTTTTAAAGGAAAAATTATTCAATTCAACAAAATGAATCAATAAAAAATTCCAAGTCAAATGAATAATATTTGTAAATAAATTTAATCGGCTTTGATTTAGTACAACTGTACATTTGAAAGTATCTAGTTTTCTTTAAAAAAAAATGGTATTGCTAAAATATATAATTTTAAAATAAGCTATACATTGTTAATATAGAGCAGCAAGCCCAAGGCATAGTGTTGAAATATATGCTTTGGGAGGCTGTAGTTCAAGGTAGTGTTGTATGTACATAATATAACAAGTTAAATAACATTTCCAAACCTAAATTATTGTTCAATTTTTACAAGATATGTATTTTAGAAAATACAAACATTTTTTGGGAAAAATTAATAGCACATCATTCACTCTATTTTAAAGTTTTATTTTATAGGTATTGTAATATATATAAAAAAAAATCATAGTGCGTATAGTCCTATCGGGTAATGAGACACGGCTCGGAATAAAATGACAGCTGTAGATAACGTGACCTGACGTATGAATACGTGAAAGTAGATCTAATATCATTCATATGAAAACTGTACTGAAGCCTTGTTACACGTATGTATGGTGTCACCTGCTAAAATAACGAAAACTTTATGCTTGGTTGACAATCGAAAGCTTAATAAAATAATAACATCCATTCTGTGTATATATATATATATAGTTTAGTATTGTGTCTTACCACCCGCCCAGGTTATACGTCTGTGTACTAAACCACGCTAATAGTTTTAGGGATTACGAAGGTTATATTTGAAGGAGGTGTACCTGCATTTGCAGGAGGTAGAGTGTAAAAACGTTTTGGAAAAAAAACATTTAGTACACCCAAGTGATCTTCGAACCTTGATCTCCCCGTCATCCCGTCATCTGCAGTCCAGTCTACTGTTAGTGTGCGCATTAGACCACGTGGTCACTTAATCGGGTAAATTATATATTAAGTATTGGGCTATCTATTTATGGTTCTTGTACTGTTCTTGTGTGGTATGACAATATTACTGAAGACGTTAGTGGTTATAACCATAATATATACCTCAACCAGAAATTAACTTTTATTGTTATTACTAGGCATTATAGATTAGATTTTACGTCTTTCTTATATTATTATATCCATTATAGTTTAAAAAAATGTTATCCCTCATCTTACTTTACATTCAGACTATGGGCATGTTTAAAGCTAATATGTTAGGAATGATTAAAGTTTAATTAAGAGAAAGTGTATCCCATTTGCGTAGGGGGGAGAGTGGAAAACCATTTAGTAATACCCCACCTTCTGTACATCCGTCCAGAATTTGAACCTTTATCTCTCAGTAATTGGCAGTGCAGTCTATTGCGATGAGATACAAGAGATAGTAGAGGAAGCAAGTCTTAGATGGTATGTCATGAGAATGGAAAAAGAGAGGATGCCGATGAGAATGATGGAAATGGAGTATGTAGGGGAAAAAACCGCAAGGGAGGCCAATACATATTTGAGAGTAGCAGATATCAGAAAGTCTTCTAGTGGGAGGATAAGAATGGAAGAAATTAAAGGAACAAGAACGGTGGAAGAATAGATGAAGATGGAGGAGATATTTTACTAAGCTAGCCCGGCCATAGGCTGGAAACAGTTGATGATTATGATTATGCTTATGATGAGTCTATTGCGAGTGTGATGGCTCAGACCATTTGACTACTGAAGTGGGTAGCTTATAGTTGTTCAGATTGCATAATTTTCTTTCTACATGGAGGATGCTATTACAAAAATTACTATCTTTTCTAAATTCAGCTGGTCAGTATATTCTCATTTTCATTTATTTGGGGTATTTAACGTGCACATTTTTGAACTGACTGATTATATAAGCACAATACTTATGAACTAACTTAAATCTAAAACAGAGACAACATCCAGCCCCCCGGCTGTTGAAAGAAGAAACCCACATTTCATAAATGATACATTTGTCTGCAATGCCAAGAATCAAACCCAAGACCCTTAGTTCAGTATAGAGACACGCTACCAACTCAGCTAAGGGGTCGGACAATGGGTCAGTATATTCCAACATCTAGGGAATAGGGAATGGAAAGATAGACCCCGGTGTTTTATATGGTAAATGGAAGATGAGGAAGTTGGCAAATAAATTAAATTATTCATCGTATTATAATAGAGTATAAACCCAAATCGACTTTAGTTGCTTTTTATTCATGTAATTACCATTGATTTATATATTCCTGCCACCATGTGCATATCCGTAAATATTGCGTAAGTATTTATAAACATAACGTTTTTGTAATAGCCTACATAGTCATCGGTTTTGCCATTTTGACCTCCAAGTAGGGCACAGACATAACCACACAGAGATACGATATGATTATAACTACTTTAGAGAATTGCTGGCAGTTATTTTTCTCGATACATTCTCGTTTCCAATTTTTTTTAGAACTATATTTTAAAATATAGATAGTATAAATTAATACTAAATGCAAGATTATTTTTAAGTAAGACAGTGAACTCACACTGTAGAATGACTAGCCACAAAGCATGCTTTTAAGGGTACCACCCAACTGAAGGTGCAAATTACTTTAATCAATAATTTCAGTTCTGAAGCTCTTAAGCCCCTCTTGGTATCTTGGTATCTTGTTATGATACATCGTGGTTCTTTTATTCACTATCATATTTATATTAGATAATTTGTATAAGGATGGCTGAGTATATATATTTGTCACTATTTACTTCAATATCAGAAATTTAAAATTCTACTTTAAACTATAATGAAATTGAGATAATTTTCACTTTTCGTGATTTTTAAAAGGCTCTACTCAAAAGTTAAGATCTTTTAATTCATTTATTCTATTTTAACTTTAGCCACATTTTTAAATAACAAGCTACTTCTTAAATAATGCGGAACTTCTTAGTGTCTGTAAAACATTTAAATGCTATGAGAGGTGGTTGCTTTAATATAAAGTAGAAAAGTTATTCAGCTGTATCAAAACATACAGAGCTATTATCTGGACCCAAATTTGGATGATATTTCTTATTTTTTATTTCTTACATACATTGCTCTAAGTACACGAACTCTGTTCATGATACCCTAGTTGTATAAATGTATATTTTAAAGGTAATTTTTTTTGGCCAGCTTAAAGTTTTGGAAATCTGAGTATTATCGTCTTGTTTTTATTAATTTTTGAGCCATTTTTAAACATATGTAAGTAATTTCAAGTCATTCGTGTTGAATATGTATATTTTTAAATACTATCGATATTTAATAAATGCAAAAAGTATTAAATCACCTAGTTGTAAAGGGAAAAGATAATGCAAGCAATGAATTCTCTAACCTTTTTGTCTGTATGGTTAAAAAATACACATTCCTGGTTAGAGACTGCATTTAAGCTGTAGAAGATAGCATTGGGAGGGAGCAGCTATTACTTCTATAGGATATATTTAAAATCAATATTATATTTATCAGAATGCAAAAATTTGATTATTAAAGGCAATTGTAAGTATATTTTTTAGTTTACATTAGTTAAGTGCGTGTTTTAGTTAGTCGTGAATTAAATACGAGTCATTTTATGAAAATCTGAAAACCTTTTTTATAATTTTTATGTCATTTTATATGTGATTCGTTGATAATTTCAAGTTCATCACAATCTGGGCCCTGGCTACTCTTATAAATATTTATTGAACCTAACATGAACGTTTTGAAAAGAGATTCCTAAGTCCAGAATAATTTGTTCTAATACGCTATTGAAGTTTTTCATATATTGCCATAAAACAGTAATATAAGAGACGAGAGTAGACACTAAATGGGGCTGCCAGTCGGTTCTTGAGTTCTAGACAAAGTTTTGGAACGCAAGCTGCCGCCAATGTCAAAACCATGCCACAAATAACGTGGTGGTACTACTAGCAGCCGGCAAGGAGGCAGGCGATATTTGAAGTGAGTAATGTGGCTGCTACTGTTGTTACATACACTGCCTACCTCTATACAAGAACCGTTCAACTCCATCATGTGAATATATACAGTTCTATTCTAGTAGTAATATAGTAGAAATGGACCATTAACAGAAATTGTTGATCACTAAGGCAAATCAACCTTCGGGTTAGTGACTTTTAAAAAATGTCAACTACAGAACTAAAAAAAAAAATCTTGTGTAACCTCATGAAACTAGCGGAAAAAAATCTAAAAATACCCTGTTAATCAAGTATCACAATCTTTGGTAATAACATAAGGCATTAGTGCTTGTCTCTAAACATACGGGACCCTTATTTGTGCCTATTGATTGCAATTTCTTGTGATGAGAGTAAAAAGGTAGCTAACTGAAAAATATATAAATTATTAGATATTGAACAATTAAATTTAAATAAAAACGATTTAAAAGGGGAAAAAAACCTTTGAAACTAATTTGAAGATATTTGGCGCTGCCAATATAAATACAATTTATATATAAAATTGAATATCCATTCAATTTTTCACTAGCTTTAATTTACGGAATATAAACTACTTATCAGAAACCCCAAAAATATAGAAACGTGAAATAACAATACTATATCTTATGTAATATTTTGATTACTTAGCGATAGTGTATTTTACTCTGACCTGGAAGCCCAGATCTCAAACCCAGTAGGTTGTACTTAGATGATAAAATGGTTACTATATTTTACAGTAGTCGTTAAAAAGTATATCTGCTTAAAAATGCCACCAATGTTATTTTAATTTGCATTTAATATCGTGATTTATTAGGGAACATAATATATTCTAATTCGTTGGTAAACAATACTTACAGTATGTAATGAGACTAAAGAAATAGTAATAAATAAATAATATAAAATAAATATCTTAGTTTTATACTGTATATGACTAGTTTTACAAAATTAATGCATATCTACTGTCAGCTTTGAAAGCCGTGAACCTCTGAAGTGTATCGAATGCGGGGAAACAAATAGAAGAATTTACTGCCATATTTCGAAATGCATTTTTCCCTAGAAAATGGAAATTGGAAGTTAAAACCAAATTGACCATTCATAGAGACACCTTTTTTAAAATAATTCCTATAATATGCTTTATAGGTCTGTCGCTACTATTTAGAAGTTTTAGAAATTAAATAATATACTAAATTGGTATATTAAATAATGAAACATGTATTTAAAAAAGTTTAAATCCTTTGTTTTATTACAGTTAAACTCTCCATGGCTTACTAGGGTCAAACGTAAAATTAGTCAAGTTTAGGTCTACTAAACTGTTTTTTATTAAATTTTGGACAAAAAGAAAATATATTGGAGAAGGTCTTCTCTCTTTAAAAGTGTACTAACTTGCTTAATATGAGCATATAGTAACTATAAAATTAGGTAACTTTTAAAATTGTAATTACAAGTTGAATATCGAATCGAATTTTTTGAAATAAAGATAGATTCTACTTTCTGCGTTCGCATATAAAACAATATCAATATTTATAAACACTAATAATAAATGGATGAATATGTGACAAGAATAGGGATGGTGAAATATTTGTATACATAATATCATATAATATAAAAGGGTGTGTTTTAAATTAATTCAAAATCATTCGTCTACAGAATTACGAAATACGTAAATTAAAAAATATATATATTCTTGATTTCTGGTCAGTGATTGAACCTCGGCTTTCTGAATCATATTCTAGTAACCTAACATTTATCTAGGCTTAACAGATTTTATGCAATTATAATAATTCCACTTAGGTGGCCGCATGATCTAAGGCGTCACTCCAGAAATAGTCTAGACTGCCGAAGATGGGGAGCATGGGGTTCTATCCTAGTCAAGTGTACGGAGGTTTGATTTTCCTAAATGGTTTTCCCCCTCTCTCTCCTTACAATTTGGCGTACACTTATCTCTATATGCAAACTTTCTCATCCCTAAAATATTAGCTTAATTAATAAGTAGGCGTATAACCTGAACTGGTGTTAAGACATGGTGCTAAAAACAAATGAGCGCTAGTAATTTTAACGACCATTTGGCACAGGGTATAGGATAAGAGAAATGCATTTTATCGATTGACACAAACATTCATCTGAAATCGTGGAACTGATAAAAACCTGCATATGTACTGTACATCCAACCGAAACTTGAACTGAATCCCAGCCACCTAGTTCATAAATATACACACCAGTCGATCTCACCAGTGCTGGGCCTACACTTCCACTAGATTTCTATTGAGATGGTTCGTACTATTTAAAAAAAAAATCCATTGTAAAATTCAACATGTGGTATTAGTTTATCTAAAGGTATATTGAATCCTCTTATCAAGACATCATATTAGATATTTAATAAATATGCCCACCTCCACTTGACACAAATTCATGAAAGTCTTACATTGACCTTACCACAATATTATTATTAGCACTGCGTTTTACTACCCATTCGGGTTATACGCACTTAACACAATAAAAAAAGTGGTAGTATTTATATAATTGTCTGGAGCATTATGTTAAGCAAATTTTTATTAATGTTCCCTAAAATGTATCTTGAAATAACGGCTTCAATAATTTTTTAGAGGAAGTATACATCTTTAAATATACTATGTTTATCATTGCAATGTTAGATTTCAAGTTAAGAGACTTTAAAATGATGCATTACATTAACAATCCGACACCTTAGCACAGTCGATAGTTTGTCTTCATACTGAGCTAAGGTTCCCGGGTTCAATTACCGACATAGCCGAAAATTTTTTAATTAGTGAAATGGGGGTCTACTCTTTCACATTGATAAATTAATGACCGGGAACTGGATGTTGTAACTGCCCTAGTCTTAAGTATATTAAGCTATGAAAGGCCAAGCAAGCTTGTAGTGGAAAGTATATGGCTTAAATAAAAAATTGACCCAGGCCATAGACTAGAAACAGTAATAGATGTAAAGTAAAATCACCTATACAATGACACGTTTGCAAAAATTATAGTTTGAACATTTTTATCTGCTTTCAATGTGCCCTTTATTTATCCTGTAGGTAGAAAGCCTACGTTACTCTGTTGCACTATAGTATTGCTTATAAGATAAGGCCATAGTGTAATCTGTCAAGGTTCACACTGCCTTTCAAGGTAAATCGATTGTTTATACTATGGGAAGCTGTTCAATATAAAAGGCATGTATTGAAATATTTTGACCTAAGCAATGTTCGGAGCTTACTCAAAATAAAAACCTAGCTGGCTACATAATATACTAAGTATACCACTAAATAATGTACCACCATTTTATATTGTGGTTGTCATAAAATACTAACATAAAAGGTTTAGAAAAAATTGCAATACAAATTAACTATATTTAGAAAACTCAAGACGTAAACTATATCTAGATGGACCAATCAATATACATTATATTAGATTTAGCCGCCCTATAAATAAATCACTTTTAGAGGAGTCAACTAGATTTAAAAAATTCAATGCGATTATTTTTTTCCAAACTGAAACAATCCAAATACTGAAAGAGATGGGCTATAAATACAATTGGTAGATAACTTGATCTCTAAATAGTAATAAGTTCATTGAAATTAATGTACTTCTTACTATTTAGAGCTGTTTTTTCTCGCGAAAGTCTGCAACAATACTTTGAGAATTTGATATACTGTACCAGGGGTTGGTATAGTATTAGACCATTTGCTGTACAGTAATTTGTGACGCGTGTGTTGCATGGTTGTAAAATAGTATACCTGATCTCATGGTCTAAGGCATCTATTTAACAATATTATATTGGGGTGCCAGTTGTATCATGTCAAGGTTTATATCTCAGTTGACTGCAATGTGAGTGTTTTTTAAACAATGGTTATGTTTGTTATCACCGTGTTTTTCTAGCCATCTTCTTCATAATGTTAGTACACCTCTAAAAGAACTCACTCTTCCCTAATATATAGATTAGGCAATTAATAAACAAAGTGTTAAACAATCTTAATGTGTTGTAATGTGACTAGTGTACTGTCTACGTAGGGGACCATTAGATCATATATTTTTATTTGTAAAAATTATATATGCAATAAAAAAAATCTTTGATGCTTTTTTTAAAATCTTTAATTATTAGGTGAATGTCATATTTATTTAATGGGTAGTTAATAACATATTGCAAAAAAATCTTTTAAAATAAAAATGGGGACACATCGACGTTGATCTTCATTGGTGTTAGAACTAAGATACTTGTGTTATGATATTTTTCTAAAGAATATATAGACGGATTTTTAAGAATGATGAGTACGTTTACCAGAGAATAGAACATTGATAAAATAATGTAATGATATTGGTTTGGATTAATCTAAATTATGAAAAAAGTCATGGATGAAGGTAATTTTTATTTAAAGTAATATATGTAGAGTATACTTTTAAGATTCATCCATGAAGAAACACGCGCTTCACAGAAACAATGTGAAAAGGATCTCTCACCACTAAAATATATATATTTTTTACCATCTTTCCTGTTAAAAGAAAAACTGCGTCAATTCCTGTTAAGAGTAACAACTTTTCAGTAGGGCCTATTTGGCAGAAGACGCATATTCCCTATACCAATAAGAAGCTAGCCTTCACAAAACCTGTCGACAGGAGTCTTTTTATTAGTTGGTTTTTACACTGTTGATGAGGGGAGAAAAAGGCAAGGGGTATGTCATATATAAACCATTGTGCGTATGTTTAAGGCATCCCTGGGATCCAAACATCCACAACGGGAAATCCCGCTCACGCACAAGTCAGTCTAACACAGTATAAAGTAACTTACATTAATATCACAAGTGTGCAGTGATATAAAACATTTAATTGGAATATGTATACGTAATTAACCGATGTGATTTAATTAAACCGTGTGTGAATAAACAGCCATCAACAGTTCTCTTTCTTCAACTTTATTAATATACCGATTTAATTAGTGCTTTGGTGACCTAGCGGCCTAGGGGTAAAGTGTCAGACTTCTGTGCTGGCGGCCGGGGTTCAATCCTTGGTCCCGGTATAGATTTATCTGATTACCAAACCCTTCCTTCACCTCTGACAATACATCTTGTGAATGTGGGAAATGCCAGGCCTCCACCGTGGTTCGGATTCCACGTTAAACTGTAGGTCCTCCATTTCATCTCACAATCATCCTACCATTACACATTAGCGTAAGTGCGTACAACCCGAACGGGTAGTAAGACGCGGTGCTAATAATAATAATAATAATAATAATTAGTGCTCGAACACGGAGCTATAGACCGCTGGTTAAACGGTATCTTTTCCGTACAGTGATGATAGGCGCTCGATCACGGAGCTTCAAACAACCTATAAATCATCACAGCATTATTATATCAGGGAATTAATCCGTAGTGTTTCAATCGACGCCCGCAGCGGGGTGATTGATTCCATAGTGTTACAATTGACGCCCAAAGTGCGGTGCAATTAAACAATATTATTACAATAATAAATTATCAAAACAATATTAAAACTCCAGGTAGGAATGCTTGGTTAAATATCAGAACACACTTTTTCAATGATAAATAAAATGTCTGTATACAACAAAGTTATGACGTTAATGAAATAAGACTATAAAAAGTTGATGGTGTCAAAAGACCAACGAAGAGTAACGGAATAGAATGGATATTAATTTGGAAAAGGGTAGTCCCAATGTGACTGTTTGGTAAATTCATAAATTCTTAAAACAACGTTTAGCTACCTGCTTCGATGGCCACATAGTCTAAGGCGTCATTCTAATGTTAGACTAGACTCCCGATGAGAGGAATATTGGGGCTAGAATCTCAGTCGGGAGTATTGGAGGTTTTTCCAAAATGATTTTCCACTCTTCCTCAACTCAAATGTGGGTACACTTCATTTAATTCAAACTTCCTTACTCATAACGCATTAGCGTAATTAGTACATATGCGTATAACCTGATTATATAGTCAGACTGTGAATATGTGGAATGCCAGGCCTCCACCGTGGTTTGGATTCCACGTTAAACTGTAGGTCCTCTATTTCATCTCACAATCACCCTACCATTACACATTAGCATAAGTGTGTACAACCCAAACGGCTAGTAAGATGCGGTGCTAATAATAATAATAGTAATATATAGTCAGACGCCGTGATTAAAAAAATGTCTGGTTCAGATTAAAACACTATTAAGTTGGCCAGTAGTGTGACAGTTTTTAAAAGTCATAAACTGATGTTTTGAAGAAAGATCATCCTTAATAACTCAGTCTTGGGTTAAAGAGGCAGTTTGTGTGTGATTCTGCACTTGATTCTTTGAGGTGTATTCTGGTGAATAAAAATCGTATTTTGACTTAGGTTTTCCAATCAAATATGTTATTTTTCTTCTTTGTCAGTAAAATTTATCAAATCTTTCATGAGATATTAAACTATATCAATATTAATTGTATGTGTGTATAGAGTTTGTTTTAAATCAGATTTGTTTACTTACTTACTCACTCCATGATATTATGAAATCGAAAGTTAATTGCTGCACCTACAAAATCGAACCACCTATCCCAATCTTGAGCCAACTATATCCAGTCCACCTAATACACCCTACCTCTTTTGGTCCACTCTAACTTTATCCTACCATCTGAATCTGCGTCTTCTTACTGCTCTCTTCAATAATCGTTTCTTATTATTAGAAATGTTGATAACCTTCACAGCTATAATGCATTTCTGAAAAAATCTCTAATTTTATGTGTCGTAATATTTGTTATACCAAGTTTGGTCAAAACCATGTAGATTATGTTTAAATAATGTTTGTCTGTTCCTTCACTTATGACAAGACGTGTATTAATCACAACTTGTGAATGTGGAGAATTCCAGGCCTCCACCGTTGTTCGCATCCCACGTTAAACTGTAGGTCCTCCATTTCATCTCCCAAACACCCAATCATTATACATTAGCGTAAGTGCGTATAACACGAACGGGTAGTAAGACGCAGCTCTAATAATAATAATAATAATAATAATAATATCTGCCTGAAATTTGGACACTCTTGTTGTGGTGAATAAAAGCCATGATAAATTCAAATCCTTACATTATATTTATATCTTACAGGACTACTGAATTAATTCCAGATTTGATTAAAATTTCATAAAAAAAGGTATTCCTTTAAAAAAAAATATTTTTTTTTGCAGATATTGGCTTTATTTCTATCGATTCAAAACTATTGTATTTGAGTAAGGTAACAATTTTAGTATTTACAGATTGGAATTACTCATGATACATTTTATGTGTAACAAAATGCTTTTTATTTGGTATTAGTTCATAAAATGGACCAATATAAATTTTTAAAGAGTTTGACACTCTATATAGTCCTAAATTAAATATCCAAATATTTGCTTTAAACACTATATATATTGTGTATACATGAGTGTCTATGATTCTCAAATTAAGAGCTAAACACAAAAACACAGGATGAAACGCACGCTGATAATTCTATTTAATATTACGTAGTAATAATGCTTAAATAAATAATGATGATAATTTATTTAATTTTATAGTAGGTAAATATTGCTAACACCATGTTACAGTCAAGAAAATCAACGTTTATTAAGAAATTGTGAGAATATATGTGGTGTTCTCAGGAATAAAGGAATTATCACACGTGAATACACACAAAAAAAATTAGTTAAGGTGATTGGCCATTTTTATTTGAGTTGGAAATGCAGAGCCATGTGAACAAACGGTTATCATCAAGAATTTTTATAGCTTTGCAATTATTTTTCCGGAAACAGTTTGCTCAAGAAAAAAAGCATGATGATTAAGTTATACTTTTTATATACACACCTCCTAAATAATTTTAACAATGATCAAAGATCGATAAAATTGACATTTTTCAATTGAAAACTGCCAGCTTCACATATAAAAAAAAGAAAATGTAACAAATTATAAACATCGATGCATTATCATAGAAAGGGTCTTGAAAATATTAGTATAACAATTTTACTCGTTCTCGATTAAACTGATATTTCCAAACATATTTTATTTTCGCTATACCTGTCCGGTAGCTAGCACCATCTACGATTTCCGTGATCCATCTGTTCTGGTTGGTGCGGAAGGATACTTTGGTTGGTTGTGAAGCCACGCCATGCCTTTCACCCTTCCGTCCACCATCACACAAAATAGCTTTTAGACTTGCACTCGACAGGGCCAAGGAGGGCCTTAATGCTTTTTATTGCTGAGCTATTTATAATAAGATTAACACGAGTATTACTAACAGCTTAATCTGATACTGTCGAGATGAGAAGGGTAATTCTTAATAAGCATTCTAGATTTTTCTTAAAGGGAAAATGAAAATTACATTTTTGATAAAAAGACCTAAATAGATCAAGCCAAGTCCGGAATTCAATGCTTGACTTGTGTTATCAAGTAAAATTGATAGATTATTGGCTAATATCATAAATGTATATGACAGTGTTTTTTAAATATTTTGAAAGTAGTTGATACATTTTATTTGAAAAAACTAGTAAATATAAAATAGATTTGAGAACTGTTTAAAATTGCAATTAAAATGTAGAATTACATTAAGGGTCCTTCAGAACATATAATTTAAATAACAATATTAACTTTATTTGTTTTCAAGTATAATAACGAGTATAATGTTTTTATCTTGAGTAAGTTAAATAGTATTGTCAGTTAATTACAGACGAGCCATGGATATTAACTAACGTACAAAAGTTGCATGTGATCATACTTTAAATAAAATTAACACTGGATACATTCAGCACTGTTATTAAATGGTTTATACTTATAGTACGATTACTACATCGTAGATCACAAATTCAATCAATGAATCACTACAACTTATCTCAAGCAACCCATCAATGAATCGACGCTTGATTTAAAATATCTACTTTAAGATATTAGTATGAAGTTCTCTTGAAGTATCGCTAGAATTACCAGCCGAATGATATACATATAATCTCCAGTATGATTTAAGTTTTGGTAGAGGTGATATTATTTTCATTATGTGGTAGAAGATTTGAGAAGATATTTGCTGGTATTATCATTAATGTAATTTGACAAGTACAGGATGGTATTCAGGTTTTACCAATCCCTGCTGAATATAGACTTGGGAGATTTGATTAGTTTGTGAAATTCCTTAAAAATATTATTATTGTTATTGTTATTATTATTATTATTATTATTATTATTATTATTATTATTAGTACCGTGTCTTACTACCCGTTGGGGCTATACGTGCTTACGTTAATGTGTAATGGTAGGGTAATTGTGAGATGAAATGGAGGAATCTTACTAAGAGTATCAGTACCTTTGAAACGTACAAGCATAAATTATGCTATTATTTTGTAAACCTTTTTTCATTTTCTCAAGACATAACTCAGTCCTCGTGAGAAAAATATGATTATATTTTCTTAAAAAATTTGCTCGCTGGCCGCCGTAAAGGTAGACATCACATTTTATAAGTTTATATGTCTAAATATATATAAATGGATCATTTTATAAGTTTATATGTCTAAATATATATAAATGGATCATTTTTAGAAGATCTGGTTACGGAGAATAGACTCAAAATTTAATATTATGATTAAATCTATGTTATTTAGAAATATTTATAAGTTAACTTGAATTTAAGAAACACGCACCTTACATACCATTTTGTACATGCTTTTTAATCAACGTGATTAACTCTACATTGTGAAATTGGTTTACTTATATTTGAATTTTAAATCGTTTGCGACACTATTTTGAGCTACTTTTGTTACGTTTGTGTAATTTAGGCTACATAAGAATATAACCAATAACTATCCTTATAAAATATAATAATATAACTGTAATATATAGATGTTTTTTTCTATACACGCATTTCTTATGTAATATCTAAAAAATACCAAAATATTTGCTAGTCTGGCAAAATTATCAGCCCAAATAGCTGATAAATCCCATAAAAGTGGCATTCCTGGCAAACGCACTCTTTCATCTCTATATTGGTTGTAAGGATATCATTTTTACATACCTCCAAATTACGATTCAGGTTAACTAGCCAAATGCCTAGAGCTCTCGTTAAATTTTGGTTAGCAGGTTTATGCTTCACATCACATAAATGATCCCATCTCTAATCTTTTTGTCTCTTTTGGATTCTGTTCACGAGTATTTAACTTCTCACCAGAGGTTCAATAACATGCTTAGGTCGCTATAGCACTAGGAGATGAAGCTATTGAAGGCAACATCGGTTACTCTGACACCCACAACTAAGTCTTCTTCTAGCGTTCACCCCTCCATAATCGAATCTGGGGAGGTAATAAGTTTGAAAAATGAATCTATGGTGGTGGCTTTGGAGTGGGGTGAAGGAAGGGGGAAGAGAGTAGATTGTGTTTTGAGGGTGTAGTAAGTAACATGACATGCATGAAGAAATTTCCAAAAGCAATTCTATTTTTACTGCTGAGTAAAAGTATATCCTTATGGTTTTGAGGCTCATTTCCAATCTAAGATTGTCACCGATTTTAAATTGGGAGGCTATGAAATGATTCTGAATCTTGTTGTGGAAATAAACACTGCTTACCAGTGATGAAGTTCAAACATTAATATTAATTTCATATCAATTAAGAATTATCGTGCCGGTTTTGAATAAATAATTAATAAGGCTTATTATTTATTTAACAATGCTTAACTATACATACCAATAATTCATTTAGTATTAAATTATATTTTTACTACTAAGAGTCCTGGACAAATAAAACGAGAAATGTTTATATATATATAAGCTTCTTTTTTAAAGTTACCTACTGCTAGGCGAGATAATGTATTTTAAATTCTTGATTATTTTGATAATTCCTTGTCAGAATAGTCAAATTATTTTATAAGTCTAGTGGTCTACGCCTTAAATAATGTTTCTTTATAATTCCAATCTTAAAGTTATCTGATGGTATCCAATATCAACAATGTTACAAAAACATCAATCTGCTAATGGTTAATTCTATCAAAACCATACTAAATTTGACACCACCATATTTTATTTTTTAACTTTCCTGAACTACGTGTTAGATATCTGCTACAAAAGTAGTTGATAACGCGAGCTAGTAGGTCAACCTAGCCTGGTCTAGTTAGCCGGTGACAGGGAAGTCAGAATTTGAATCCCAGCTGAGTGTACTGAGAGGGGTTTTTATTAAATGGATTTACCCTCTCATGTCATAAAAACATAGGTATATTTCCTCTAAAGTATACCCTCCACATACTTAACACATTATTAAAAAAATGTCTATATAGCCAGGACAGGCTGTAGGATGTGGTTTAAACCAACAAAATTGTGATCTTCTGCCTCAAACATTAGAAAACCAAGTCCGACAGAAATATAGGGTTATTAAATTACAACACCAAGTACAATTGAGAATATATTCTTCTCTAAATGATATTTGTTATCTCACTAATATGTAACAACAATACCAGAACATTTAAACGTTATAGAAATTATAATATAAATAATAAATGAGTATTCAAACTTTGGTTTATAATTGTTTTTCAAATTTGTTTATATTTCTGTTTAGTTATGAACATAGTTGAAAATGTGTCTTACATATAAGTAAAATTTAAAATTCTTTTAGTACTAAGATAAAATACCATTAGTAATAATACAATGAAAAATTATACCTTTTTAAATGTATAAATAAACATAATACTTCACTTTTAATGAAAAGTTACAGTTTTACAGACAATTTTATAAAAATATGCTTCTACATTATTTTATTAAGATCGATTATTTATTTATATATATTGTATTAGGAGCCAAACCTAGACTGATGATCTAGACATCTGCTACATCAAACTTGCAATATATTTTATTTCTGGTGTGCATGGGGGTGGGCGTTAAGGGGGGGGGGCGGCAGGCACCCCATGTGTGTTCTATCACTGTGGCTTTCCCAAAGCCTATTCAAGATAATCCTGTGAATACCATCCTCGTCATTGACATAGCTGCTAAATTAACTTTGTTTTGAAACATTTGATATAAAAATAAATTTAGGAATGATAAACAAAATAATATATGGAAATAATTTGAGTCTTGGGCTGCTTTAAAAATACCAAGTGAGAACCTTTAGCTGAGTCAATAGCGCGTCTGAGTTCTTGGGTTTAATTCCTGTCATGGCCGGAAAATTTAGCAAGGAGGCTGTCGAATGTCATGATGGACGGTAAAGAATTAATCACCGGGAAACTGGTTGTTGTGTATCTATTGGAATTAGGTGTTTATAGCTAATATAATCAGTAGGTTCTAGAAAATTACTTTAAATACATCAAATAGATGAATATATGAATTTTTTTTATCAATAATAATGTTTCTTAGATCATTTTGTAATTGAGTATTATTGGACTATCGTTTTCTCCCAAATAACGATTGTGTGGATGACTTATAAAAACCATTGAAATACCACATTCTTCTGATAGATGATAAAACTTAAGAAATGTAATAAACCAAATATTTAACTAATTGTTGCAAAACTATCTCAAAATATATAGCCTTTTTTTTTGTAAGTTAGTAAAACCACATAGAATATATATATATAAAATTCAGCAATTAAAGTCTTAGCGAAAAAAGAGCTTTTTTTGTTTCAATTGCAAAAAAGAGCATTGAATCATTTTAGGAATGCGTTTTAGAAATGAATGAAATATTTCAGTTTACTCGCCATTTAGAGTTAATGGCATTATTTGAATATTTCTTTAGATAAAAAAATATCTCTCTACTTTTCATAAAAAAAATACCAATAAAAAAACATATATTCTCACATCCATTTCTAATCTGGATTTAAATTTTATGCAACACCTTTTTATTTGCATTCCCCAAAATTAGGCATGCATGTGGACATATATACTTAATGTAGTTATTCCTTTTAAATAATTTTTTAAAGTTTTGTATTTGTGTACATTCTCTTCAAGTGTAGAAAGCCTCTCCCGATGAGATGTCACGGTGCTTTTGGTCACTGACCCCTTTATCCTCTGGCTTAACGAACACAAAAAGGAAGAAAAAAGTAATAACTGGTTTTTAAGAACTTTTAGTTTGAACCCTGGTCTATCATGGTTGTTTTTTTAGCCTGCAAGTATTCTAGTTGTCTGACAAGTGACAACATGTGAACTATTTCTAGAAATATATTTCTCTCCAACGTTTTAGATGCATATATGAGAGAGCATAGTTTAAGGTGGGAAGAAAGCTGTTACGAATTAAGGTCTATACTTTTTTAGATGTTATGGCAAAAGTAATTTTAATATATATATATATATATATAGAAGACGTTGGTGTTCTTGGGGTAAAATGTTCACCTCAGAACCTGATGTTCATGGGTTTAATACCAACCAAGGTCAAAGGATTTTTCTTAATCGATAACATTGTGTAGCACAATCTCCTTCGGAGGGGACGTAAGCGTTTGGGTCTCATGTTAATTCTGGCATGTTATAGAGCCCTGGAAGTAATCTGAAAATATCTTTCTGTTAAAATCGGTAGACTCTTTTGTTATCGACCATATAAATGTGGTGTGGAAGGCAACGGGGAACACTACCAGACTTCTTAAGCTCCCATAATACAAGGTATCTATACCAGAGGGTAAAGGAAACACTAACCATTCAAAGGCCTTAGTTAATACCCAGTTACAGATGGATCTAAATCACATCTAATCATCTTTCGTGTTGTTGACTTAAAAATAAGATAAATATTTAGAACAGCGTCAGAATACCCGTTCGGACTATATGCATATATACTGATTACTTTAATGTGTTAAGGATGAGGAAGGTTGCGGGAGAGGAGTGTAGAGGGAGTGTGTAAAGACATTTAAGAAAATATATCCTCGATACATCCGTGGGGTATTCGAACCCTGATCTACCCGTCATCATCAGTCCAGTCTATTGCGAGAGTGACTCCTTAGACCAACTGGCCATAGACATGGTTCAACCAAATATTGCTTCAGTAGAACCATTTAGTTTAAGTTTATACACATTGTAATCTCAACAGTTCTTGAATATTTGCTATGCACATTACGACATTTTACCAAAAACACAAAGAATGAGGAGAAAAAATTCTGGTCAAAGACATGATACTCATGACAGATATTTAAAAACTTCTGAGATAGCTATGTGTATAAAGAAGAAAACTTATATTAATACATCTTTACTTTATCTTACATCCATTACGGTTTCCTGCCTATAGCTAAGGTCAATTTTAATTCAAGCCTTATATTTTCCACTACCGGCCTGCTATGACTGTCGTAGCTTCATATGCCTTATAATCTAACTTAAGACTATGACAAGCACAACAACCAGTCCCCAGCCGTTAATTTATCAATAAGAAAGGATATACCCCTATTTAATCAATTATACATCTTTCGGCCATGCCGGGAATCGATTATGGAACCCTTAAGCCAAAAAAGTGTTTCTTTGTAATAAAAACTGAAAATATAGTCTAAGGATCTTAGCTCACCTCCCGTCCAACACACCTTAACAGAAGTTAAACAGTCTTGATAAGTTCCGCGATACTTTATATAAAGAGATATCTAGAAAATTAAATAAACATATCTAATGAAGAAAAATTTTATTTACTTTGGCAAAATAAAAAAATAAGCATTTTTTTTTTTTAGAACTGCAAAGTTTTTCGCCTAGGTTGCGATCAATGAAATAATATATAATATCACTTATGGTATCTTTTATATCAAATATTTCCCACTATCTTATAATATTAATTCATGCTAATTTTTCAAACTACCTACTCTTTAGCGTTAGTAGCGTTGGTTGTATAATTCAAAGTTTGTATAGAAAAGTTTGACAGTTTTTCAATGCTACCAAGTAGCCTAGAACTTTTCCCTGTGTATCAAATAGAGATATTATCTGGCAGGATAGCCTATGTCAATCTTGAATGTAAGTCAGATAGTGTAAAAATGGGTTTTTTTCCTATAGATAGAGATAAATGTAATCATGAACATTCACTGCTTCGAACTTATAATCGATCTTGATGTTCTATTTGCACTTGAACTTGATATTTGTATATTATGTAGTCACATTTGAGGTGACAACATAATTGTTATTCTATCGTTAAATTTAAAATTAGCTAACCCATAGCTAATATTTCAGAGTTAAAGTTTTTTCATATAAATGCTTAAGCAATTTTACACAACATTGATATCTGTGGAGCGTTTTGCATGGTAAATAGCACTATTCTTGTTGTACGATGAGAAATCAAGAAAAGGGTGGGTTTTTTGTTCTACGAGTGATTTCTGAAATTGTTAAAATTCTGAAAAAAAAGTCAGTAAAATTTGGCTCAAAATGAGTATCTGGGGTATGTTTTACACGATGAATAGCACAGAATTCTTGTTTTTTGGAGAAAAATGCATTCACTTATCAACGATTTTTGAAAATGTTGTTCCAAACAATATGAGAATGTATGAATTAATGTGTGGCCCCATTTATTCATACATTTCGTGAGGAATAGCAATATAGTAACGTAGTTGTATAGTAATAGCTACCTAAGTAAATCATTGCCAAGTAGATTTATATTTTTTCAATAACATGCAAGAATATTGGTTCATGCTTTTCTTTTATTTCAAAATGCTCACCACTAATTCTAAAGTTAGTAAACAAATCAAAAGAATTCTTCTTAAACTAGACGTCCAAAACGCCTCGTCTAAAGTTGACATTTACATTTATTTCGTAAATCAAATCAGACTGAACATGATAAGTATCAAAAACCCATTGGTTAACTCAAACCTAGAATTAATTAGAGTATTTTGCGTGGGCATTTAATGACAAACTTATATCCTCCATCTATTTGCCCAAAGGGCAAAGTTTGTGACTCTAGTATTTTGAGCATGTTGGCATAAACGTGTTAAGTGTTTGGCAATAGACTTGCTAAATTTTCGCCCCAAATTTGGTCTTTTAATAATAATGGAAACATTTATGGCGTATTTTTAGTTTAGTCTTTAGCTATTTCTCGAGCTACCAAAAATAAATAAGCATTTAATGAATTCAGGAGGTATCATACTATTATCGTTTTTGCTTCCATAGAAAGGCACGAACATCATTGTTTTTTCATATTAATATAAATACAAATATTTCAAAAAAATATACATAATATCTAAATACTACAATCCACGTTTAGTGTTGAAATTAATTTAATCAATATTTACTAAATTCTCATGAGAGGCAAAGATGGTGGCATTTAAAGTGTCTTGACGCCAACATTGTTTTATGTGTATGAAGCGTGGATTTGTCAGGATAAACAAAAGCTATATCTAAGAAATGTATGTGAAAAAACTCGAATGGACAGAGTCAGTAATGAATGTGTGATGAAGAATTGAAGTTTGAAAGGGAATCCACTAGGCCAACGTGAAAGAAGCGTGTTACGTTGATTTGGGCATGTTGAGAGGATGAGTGTATATAAAGGGATGAAGCAAATATATGATGGAAGAGTGTGTGGATCAAAAGGAAGAGGTAGGTCATGTAATATGTGGTTAAATGTTGTAGATGAATGTGTGAAAAAGGGAAACATTAGGAGTTTTTAGAATAAAAGGGCATCTAATACTTGGTGTATGGATGTTGTTGAAGCGAAGGATAGGGAAGTGAGGTGAAGGTTAGTGAGGATGGATTCATTACAGAGCTGTTTTTGAGATATATTCACAATTTCCTATCTGCTCCGTAAGGGAAAGGCGTAGTTAGGTATCAACGTCCAGCTAATTAATAGTACATCAAAATATTTTTAATTTTAAATATAGATCTTGAACCTTTTTTTCCCTCTCAAATAAAGGTTTTGCTTGAGTATTTATAAAATAATACAAAAAGTGTCGTTAAAATATTATAAAACTAGATTTTGAGTAACAAATTATTTTCTTACACTTACTGTACATATTTCTTGTTTGAATATAAACACAAAATAGTTAGTTTCCTTTTTAGCTTATAAAACTCTTAGCTTGGTTTACTTGTAATTGTCTAGCGCATCCAGTATTTTTCACTGAATGGTAAGTTTTTTTGTTGATGTTTGTGACCATTTAATATATCTAGTCCAAGTATGCCACATTTTTAGCTATAAAGCAAATAACGTTGGTCACCTATCCTCGTGATTTCAGTGATGCTACTCAACCCTATAGTTGGAATGTGAAAATGGTATGTTTGGGTGGTGGGGGGG
>CABEEJ010000050.1:135043-184797 GCA_901482245.1 Timema douglasi
GGGGGAGGGGGGGGGGGGGGGGGGGGGGGGGGGGGGGGGGCAGAGGATCAGTAGAAACAGCCAAGGCGACTGGAGTTATTCAGGTAGTGGAGAGTAGTGGTGTTGTGACCTGGTGAATGGATGGTTGAACTGGACTAGGTCCGTATTAGTACTATAGTACTTTGTGGACATAATCTGTGTATATTACAAGTATAATAGTTTTGATATCTGTAAATAAATATAAGCCTTTTACTACACATTCGTGCGTAGCCTTTTAATAACAATGGAAGTTAGAAGTACGATGTTGAAGCGTCCACACTAGATCACTATCCAGTGAAATTAAATATAACTACTACGGGTAGTAAATTGACATAAATGGTTTTACCTAAAATACGTATTCCAATAGCAAAAAGTGTTTATTTCTAAAATAAAGTAACTACATCATTCAAGAATTGGTGAACTCCTTTCGAATCACTATTACTCAGATCAGTGGTGAGCTAAGTGCTAGTTGACCACACTTGTGAAAAATTACATAAGTAATGACAGTTGAAATGATGGCTCTACATAAATTACAACAGTTGTGATATTAACTGATATATTGGAAGTGACATTTCCAAAAATTAGTATGTATGCTAAATTTAGAGAATTGTTACAATTCACAAAATTTTTGAAAACAGAAACGACAGAGTTACAAAAAGTGTTGATAATATTTACGAAAAAAATTGATAAATATCACAATAAATGGTAGATAGATAACATTTAACCTCACGCAAAAGTTTTATTACTGGAAGTCCTTGGGTTTTTTTTCTGGACCAGCTAAATATACGCTTTGATCATTCTTGATACTCGTGTGCAAGTGGGCTCTAGAATATGACTGTGATCTTGTACTTTGGGCAATAGATAGTTTTAACATTTCCAAACAACGTCGCATAATGTTATTACTTATAACTATGATGTTAGGACATATAAAATGCATATTAAATTTGTTTAATCTACTGATAAACTTTAATTTTTGCTAACCACTTGAGAATTACTGCTGCCCTCATAGTAAAAATTGAGTTGGAGTGATCATTTCACATGCCCAGCCACGTGACTGATGAAATTTAAAAGGGATACCTAGCCTACATCCATATCTCGAGACTGCTAAAATGTGAGGCTTAGTGATTAATTGACCTCTATCAGCAAAAAGGTGTGTGCCCTTCTCAATTTGAGGAATGGAGTTAATAGTTAACCACCTCGTAATAAATAAAAGATCAATTATGAGAAATCAGTCCCCGCTTGACTTCTTTTCTAAAAATAACTGTAACACGGCCTCGCTTTCTCTTTAAGAATATCGTAGCACAGTTCATATGGTGAATGTATTCAAAGGCAAGTTATTTTCAAGTTTTTAGGATTGTTATTAATGCCAGGATAATAAATAGCATACTATACCAGCAGATCGTTTTCCTGTCAAGCACTCCTCCTTGTAGAAAGTAAGGCCAAAATATGCTGACTATATCTGATATATTTGTGGAGTTGCTAATAAATATGTTACGTTACTAACTACGAACGCTGGAATTAGATCACTCATTATAGTTGTGAAAGGTTCACAATAACACTGATGGTAAATTACTTCATATCAATTAAGGATAGGTGTGAACAATAATAACTGGTCATGTCAAGGTATCCATATGAGTTAGTATTTTGGAACCATTGCATGATCCCCTATATAACGTGCATTATTCATTAACCTGACTCAATAAGTCGATCAAATTGATCCGCAGGAATTAGTGGCTGTATGATTATACTCATAACCACCATCGAGTTGAAGATCCAGTTACCTGGTTACTGTTGGTAAGCCTCTTCCACTCTGTTCCTTAATGCTCGTCATATTTTCATCCATGACACTGGTAAAGAGAAGCGGGGACAGCTCAATGCCTTGATGAACTCCACTCTTGGTTTGAAATCAGAAGGAGTACCCCTAACCAAATCGCACAGAGGTGGAACAGTCCTCATAAAACATCCAGATCTTGCTCACCAGTCATTCAGGAACAATTATTCTTATAAAGGACTTTCATATATTTTATCTTACCACACTATCGTGATCCTTCTCAATATCACAGAATACCATGAGCAGTTTCTTGACTTTGTTTATGTTTATGTCTATGTTTACCTATCAACATCCGGACGCAGAAAATGAGGTATATTTCTAACCTGTTATCTCTAAAGCCCAATTGCTATCTTTAGAGCCATAGCTCTCTTATGAATAGTATTCATCGCTCTATGATCTTCTTGAGAATTTTCAGCCCGTGTGGTAGGAGGGCTGTCTCCGTGTAGTTCGTACATTTTCAATTATTCTCCATCTTGAACAGCTATATGATTACATCCTTGCGCCAATCTGCATGCACCCTATCAACCTTCCACACAACATTAAGTATTCTGTGTAGCCACTGCTAACCCAGCATCACTGCTTCCTTTATCATGTCCGCGTTGACTTCATCACCCCTCAGCGATTTTTCTTTGACATTAACTTCAGTTCTGCTACTGTCTATGTCCAGGTGATATGGGTATCCTCCGCGAAGGCCTTAGCTCCTGGTCCTATACCTCTCTGTTCTTCCACTGTTACATTCAGATTGTGATCGAAATGGCTCTTCAGGGCCTCTATAATAACACCTTCCTTCCTGGCCAGATCGCCATTACAATCTTCAAACCCTTTATGGTCTCCATTGGCTTCTTTTGGTTTTTGACCATCGTGTAGAGTAGTTTCATGTTGCTTCTGTTGTCCTCCTCCAATTTCTGGATGAAGTTCTCCCAACATTTTCCTTTTCTTCTTCAAATGTTCCTTAAACTGTTATCTTATAGTACTAGTACGCTTGCTCAAGGTATCCTATTTTCACCTCGTATCTTTTCTTTTATGGCTTAAATTTCTCTTGGTCCCTTTCTTTCAATCCTGTGTTCCTTTCCCTAGTCAATTATCTCACTCTTGAATTCCACCATGGCATCTCCTTCTCTCTTCATTTCGTGCCTGTATTCCCGCAGACCCCAACTGCTTCCTTCTCTGAGATGTTATTCAGTCTAGCCCATCTTTCTTCTCCATTCTTTACTTCGTCTGTTCGCAATCGTCATCCTATCCTGTCTGGATAGTCGACCTTATAAGTGGTTTTCTGTGGTTCCCACAATTTGATATTGGGCATATTGCTGGTTTTTATCTTCAATATATATATATATATTTTAAGTCTGCTACCAATAGCCGATAATCACTGTTGAGGTTCTCACTTGGAATTATTTTGACATCTGTCATGATTATTCTCTTTCTTCATCTGTTATAATGTAATCGATAACTGTCTTGCTTTAACCATTCCATCTGTACCCTTTTATGTTGTGACTGTCTTTTTTCTTGAACCAACTTTTTTTTTTTTGCAACCAAGCCATTCCTTATGCTGAAGTCGAGGAGTTGTTTTGTATTTCTATTTTACTTCCATGGCCGTGTGGCCCCATCGCTTCCTCACTCCCGTTCATTTCCGTCTCTAGCTGGGCGTTTAGGTCCAGATAATGACTGCCTTATCTTTGGTGATGGTCTACTCCAGATCTTCTAAGAACTTTCTCTTGTCATCCTGGCTTCATCTGGTCTGGGCTGCGTACACCTAAACCAGTTGAGGTTAAGGGTTAAGGAAGGTAGTAGTTACTTGTCTTCTTCTTTCATAAATTCTGTCTGAATGGAACTTAATATAGTAACTCTTGTTTTCATATTCCAAAGCCCTTAAAATATCTTCAACTATAATTTTTAAAATTGAATAGTTAATATATTGCTCACTTATATTTGAATGCACAGAAATGTGGTTAGTTCTAAATCTATTAATTTCAAACTTTCAATTGAATCTATATTTTAAGAGATTTAAAAAAACATTAAAATACTGTTCCGTTAGTGCCATATGTCTCCAGCAGAGTTAGATAAGAACCAACGTGTTTAGTTTAAATTGAGTATACCTTTGAGTCGTAAATCAAGTTTGAAACCTGATTGGTTTTATTAGGAATTATTTTATCCCTGGAATGATTCTTCCTAATCTATATACAAATACTTTTTCCATTCCTTAGATGCCTTTTAATGAAATCACTGATGACTTTTGTATTAGATACGTACAGTACATTATATAGAAATACGAAATATTTGGTATAGCTTACTCTGATATTTGAAGTTGAGTTTCAGTCAGTGTTGTTACAATGCTACTACCAATTAACAAGTTAAAGACAATATACAATTTTATAAGGTTTTAAATTCAATAAAAAAACAATAAAATATTATTTTTAAACTAATAATATTTATAAAAAGCATCGCCTGGTTCCTATGCCCTATAGCAAATTATAATGAAAACCATTTTTAAAAGAAGTTTTAGTGGGCTTTATTTCTGTCCATCTTACAATGTTTCACAGCAGTAATTATGGTTTGGTAGGGGTAGGGTGGAGCTGTTTGTATCCCAACTAAACCTTCGCTATGATTGTAAGTATATATTATTTATTAATTATGGTGAAATTAATAAAGCATTTGATTATTAAAGTATTGTACACGGTAACAAACTCACTCGGGGGTCTTGATGAATAAACTTATATACCATCACGCATGGTAACATAGATAAGGTTCACTTATGAGTTTATTAATTAATTAACGGTTTAAATTAATAAAATATTATATATATTTATTTATATACATATATATGCACATAAGCATCGCAGTTTACTACCCGTTTGGGTTATACGCTTAAAAGTTTAATTCAATTAATAATAATAGTAGCTGTTTTCCCGTACTCGTCTTATAAAAGTGTGTTGTCTGCAACCACACCCACTTCACAATATTTATATTATATTGTAATTAAATACGTGACCGCTAAAAAGATACATCTTTTCCATATGAAGTATACAATAAAACTTTTAATAATATTAATGCAGAGGCAGGAGGCAAAGGACAGGGCACATTGGCAGTCCAAGTTTACAACAAAAGTAATGGACCGGTACTAAGACATAATACCTAATAACAAAGTAAATTAAAATAAAATATTCATCAAATTCCTGACCACGCTTGCCAGTTTGGGGTCTGTATGATGTGTGAGGAAGGAAGCTTTGTTTACAACGCGCCCCGAACAATGAATATGCCTTCTAGAAGTCTCATTTTGATTTTGCAATACTGTTTCAGCCCTTTCTTTGAACGTACTCTACCGGTTTTTACGTGATGAGAGAGAGATATACAGTGCAATGCTGCAAAAGCTCGAAATAGTATATAATATAAGGAAGAGTAATTTTTAATTTTTGATAATTTAGTATATATTTTATGGCAAATGTGGTGAATTTGGTTTTTTTAATAACCGGCAAATGTATAGAATCATCAAAAGCACTGGTTTATTTAACAAATAATAAACTTAATATAAATTTACCAGTGATTTTATTACTTTGCCAATGCACTTTGGTGAACGTATGAAACATGAAATGTATTATCTACATTTACCGGTGATTTTATAAAATAATGTATGCTGATGAAAGTATAGAGCATACATCCAAACTAACCTAACCTAACCTACTTGGACCTAGCCTTGTTGTGCCTCACTGTCCAATCGTCCCTTGTATCTTTCCTCCGAACTTGCACAGGCCACGCCAGCTAGCCTCTCTACTGCCTGGAACGCCACACAGTCTATGTTGTCTGAGTCGTCCATGACAATTTATCCACTGTAGTCAGCGCCAAAGAGAACTTCTCTTGCTATTGGCTCACTTGGTGGCCACTATCGCTTACGTTTTACCATAACAATGGGAAGCTTCCTTTTCTCCAATTGGACAAGGCCAGGAAGCAGTGGAGGTTATTTAGCACGGTAGTTCCTCGGTCAGAGGCAAGTCGGAGACTGGCTACCCAACGTGGGTGCGTCGTTTGAAAGAGCTTAATAAATTGTCATGTTTCGTAAAGATCCATTTTTTATTAACTCCCTCTCCTTCCAACGTCATCCTTTACCTCCCGCCATGACTTTCGTTGCCGGGACTCTATCCTACCTCCCACAGTGACTCACGTTGTCGGGACGCTATCCTACCTCCCACCGCAACTCACGTTGCTGTGACTCTATCCCACCTCCCACCGCGACTTACGTTGCTGGGACTCTATTCTAACTCCCACCGCAACTCACGTTGCCAGGACTCCTTCTTTCTACCTCTCCACCCTTCCCATCTGTTTGTCCTTGTCATCGGTGATTCCACGGGATGGTCTACACTCACCACTCCAGCAAAGCCCACATGTGTCTGAACACAACGTCGCCGTCGTCGTAGCATCAACCAGTTACCCCCGAAGCCGTAGCGAGGGATAACAACCTAAGCGAAAATAAACTAGTCTAAACTTGCTTAAGCTAATCTAGCTTGCCTAAATTAACCTAACTAAACCTAATCTTGACGTGACTTAATAAAATTCACCAGTGGCTGATGGTAGGTTTGTAAGCTCAACGGTGATTTTGTCAAATGTTCGGCGAGTATGTAAAATAGCTAACACATTTTTTAGATTCCCAACTGAACCAGTAGCCTTGTAGAATCACCGGTGACTACAAACTCATCCCATTCAGCACATTCACAGTGGTATATGTATATGCATATTAAAAATATTAGAATACAAAATAATTACAAAGGGGTGGAAAAGTATTAACATTTCAACAGCAAATAGTTACCTGAATGAAATAAATACTAAACCATTACATAATTGTACCTATTTTCAATTCATTTTGTATATTCTATAGTATCTAGAATACGTGAATGACCTCATGCCAACATTGTTTTCTTTATCAAGCATTAAATCTATGAACTACACTACCCAGCGTAGATCAAAGCGATGAAATCATAACAATCATTATTTGTGTTTCTTAAAGCCCCCTTGGTACTTAATACGGACGGAGAAAGCTACTAGAATGCTTGAGACGAAACGGCGGCTTGCACCCCCCACCCCCGAGATTAGAAACAACCCCTAGAGTGGACGTGCATCCCTTCCCCTTGCTCGGTCACTAGGTGTGATCTATGGTGAAACTGACACCAATAGCTCCCCTTCTTCAAAGGCACCCCAATGAGTGACATATACAAACACGTGATGGAATTACTTCATTCCGACACACACACACCATAACTTATCCATTTGAACCTAACTTGAGGAACTCAAAATACACTCTGTTCCAATAAAGTTGTGATCTCTTCAGATGTTGAAGAGGGCCGTAACGTCTTAGGCTGGTTCATGCAAAGCGCATAGCCATTAGTGAATAGTTCATACGTAGTGTGTAAATTCATAACAAAAGATTCAGCTGTTTATAAAGAAACTTTGAGAATAATATTTATCAAATCAATTCTTTTGTATTCATAAAAGTTTACTTAATCTCTTCAATCTAATATATAAGATCTTTAAAATTACTTCATATTAGGATATATATTCTGAAAATCACATCCATTAAACTGTATATTTTAAAACATAAAATTTCCATTATTTAGGTGGAGTTTGTATTACATAATTCATTTATTTGGATCAGAATTTATTGTTATTATAAATATTAGGATATACCTATTTCTAAATAACAGATTAAATAATGTATTGTATCTGGAGGAAGTCAATCAAGAATGTAATATATCTCCTTTATATTAACATGCATTTACAATCGTAGTCATTGACGCTAAAAGGTAGATAGAGATTTAATAACAAATAAGTATGGCTACCACAAAGTATTAAAAACGCGAAACACTAACAGAAGATATTTTATGTCTGCAGTGTAGACGGGCGCTTTAATTAACTAGAACTTATCCATGAATTATCAGTGTCCGATACTTCTCAAGTCTAAGGGTTGACTATGCTAAAGTCCATTTAAAAATTAAAGATAAATCAAGTTTATGCAACCTACTGCGGTGGCTGCATGAATTAATGCGTCACCCACGCAATAGACTAGACTGCCGATGACAGAGAGAGATATCGGGGTTCATATCTCGGTCAGGTTTACTGAGGGTGGTTTTTCCAAAATAGTTTTCTGCTCTCCCTCCATGCCAATGAGGGTACACTTATTCTAAATTAATTCTTCATCATCCCTCTAATTCATTAGCGTAACTAGTACTTATGCATATAAACTGAACAGGTAGTAAGATGCTGTGCTAAGAAAAATATATTCATTTAGCACTATTCACTATTCCGGATTTAAACTCTATCACTGAAAGTAAGGTGTTTCAGCACATTACGCACTATTCTCTATTAGTAATGGATTATCAATTAATAAACTTATTACTTAAATTTTCGTAGTATGGATTTTCAGTAGGACATCTTGAACCATCCCTACCCTACTAGTGTCATTAAACATTTTGTGTAACATCAATATTTTAATTGAAAACTCTTATCCTTTTCACCTAAATATATTAATAAACATTATGAACAAAATGAATAGTTTGGAGAATATATAAATTAAACCTGGCAGCTACTAGTAATAATAAACAATCGGTAGCTTAAAGCATGAATTATCTGTGAAGGATACGAATCTACAAGGATTAATAAACATTCCAGAAAGTATTATTACTCTTAATAAAATATATTAATTTACCTCTTAACTTCCTAGGATCAATAATCAAAATGCCGCACAATATGAATACTATTCTGGAAATTTATATTACTTTATATCTGAACGAATAACATTAATAAATATTCCATATAACATTAATATATTGAGACTCAGATCAATTTACAGTGACATCAAATAGTAAATTATTGATGAGAAATATACGTAAAATAATTCTTCTCAGCGGCAGACTAATTTACCCTTGGAGCTAGTTTTTTTTCTATCGACGTGTTTAATTACCCGTTCGGTTTCTACGCATATGTAAGGTTTTCTAACTGCGCTTATGTGTTAGGGATGAGGAAGGTAGGATTTTATAGGGAGTGTACCCTCATTTATGTGGTTGAAAATTTAGAAAAAACCACCCTCAGTAAACCCGGATAGTACTTGAACCCCGTTCTCCCCATTACTGACAGTTTACTCTAATGTGAGAGTGACGCCTTATACCTTTCTACCACTGAAGAGGGACCCTGTAGTATTGATAAACACTCTGTGCAATGTGAATATTCTAAGGTCCATATAAATGTATACCAGCACCTACTAGTATTAATAAATGGTAGTATTATTGTAGTTGCTCATATTAGTCTATGTTTTAAAAGTCTGAAATCACACCTAAGGCAAAATCCATTATATATCCTCCCCACCGTAACCCCCTCCCCCCCAAAAAAGGTATTTGCAATTAATATGTCAGCCATCATGCCTGGTTGCCTGTCTGTCCCTTGGCCTAGATTCTAAACGGTTTCATGGATTTTGTTCAAACTTGATATAATTATTAAAAGGCTATATATGGCCATACCTTGTGTTAGTTGTTTAAATTTGGCCCTAGCCCTTAAATTAAATGCATTTTAGAAATAGTTTATTTTTAAAAATTCTGGTGTTTTTTTAATGTCCCTAATGATTTTTTTTAACTTGATGTGTAAGGAATGTTTGACCTAAAAAGTAAGAGTGTAAGTATACTAATTTTTTGGTAGATAATTTGTATAAGGATAGTTTACTAATTAGGAATATTTGAAAATTCTAATTCTTTCGAAAATTTGAGCTCGATTGACGAGGATGTGGAGATCAAGGTTCGAATCTCAGTCAGGTGAACTGGGTGGGGGTTTTTTTCCTAAATATTTTTCCACTCTCCCTTCACGAAAATGTGGGTTCACTTCCTCTAAATTAACTTTCCCAATTCCTTATCGATTAGCGTAATTAGTACTTAAGCGTATAACCCGAATTGGTAGTAAGACGCGGTGCTAAATAAATAAAAAAAAAAACTAAATTACAAACACGGTGGGCTAAACTAGATGGATTTATAAAGCGTGTTCTCTTATTTGTTTTACTTACCACATTTCACAATAGAACACTCCTTGACTGATTTATGACGGCGATCGCTAAACTAAGGCAGGTCGACCCGTTGCACTGTACGTATTGGGGAGAGAAAGGGCTATGTCACAGTATCAGAAGATGTAGGATTGGGTACATTTTATGTGAGAGATTGGTGGGCACCATCGATTCGACTAGAAGGAATTGCTAGCAGGTGAAGTGGGTACCGTTGAATAAAATAGAGGGAATTTTAAACATGTGGACTGGACAATTCATAGCAGATTATTAATTGTAAATGAATACAATAAATCGTCAAATAAGTCAGTTCTGTATTAAGTCATCCAGATGAACGTTAGCTACCCCTTATTTTATGTCCGATGTAAATTTAATCATGCTAAGTGAGTGGGGGAGTAAAGTTGGGTTAGATTATGTTATGTTAAGTTAGGCTAGCAGTGCCCACTCCACGATAGGTGGAAAATTGTGGGGGCGTAATCCACCTTTTGGAGGTAGATCGTACTCTAAGGAGCAATGCCTAATCCAACTTTGTGTTTGGGTGGTGGTGGAGGGAGGGGTGAGAGGGGGAGTCTAGGGTCAAAAGCAATGCTCAGTACACCTTCATCCCTCAGTGCCACGATATCCTATTTTTTAACTTAACGATGTAAAAGCTTGCCAACCTAGGTTTAAAGGCCACGTTTACTGAACTTGAATTAACAAGTTATTTTATTGTATTAGTAGAGATTAATTTTTGAGCATTAGACCAATTTCAATAATGGTTAACCTACTTCGGTGGCCATATGGTCTAAGGCGTCACTCTCATAATAGAATGGACTGCCGATAATCTGAAGTTCGGGGTTCAAATCCATGTTGCGTGTACCGAGGAGGTTTTTTCCTAATTGGTTCCCCACCCTCCCTCTACGCAAGTGTGAGCACACTTCCTTTAAATTCGACATTCCTCATCCCTAACACATTAACGTAATTAGTATACTGTGTATGCGTACAACCCAAACTTGTAGTAAGACATGGTGATAAAAATATATATAGTCCTGATGAGACAATAAAGTTTGGTTTACAAGAGTATGCATGGTACAGGGTCATTGTGGTTGGCCTCGTTACTTATTGTGGTTCCATAATATACATCCAGATTAATACGTGTGAACTCCATTTTACAAGCAGCAGCAGTCTTATCTTTACCGATTACAGTATGGCTCTTTATTATAAGCTGTGCCATAGTGTAGATAATCAAGGTACGCTTGCTAGCTTTCAGGGTAAACGAAATGTGCATTTAAATTAACTTCTATTTCTTAACTAATCCTGTTCTAAATTAATAACTGAGGTTTATTTTAAGTGGTTAATTTACACCTTGCATTCACTAAAGCATTTTTTTAATTAATAATAAAGTAAAGTACGTTTAGAAATAAAATGTTTTTGCAATTAACGACTCAAACAGAAATATACCGTAAGGATGAAAAAGGTTGTTATAGAACAAGTTAACCCTTATTTACTTTCTTAGCACCGCGTCTTATTACCTGATAAAGCTATACGTATATGTACTAAATACGCTAATGGTATTTAGGAATGATGAAGGTCACATTAAGAAAAAGTGTACTCTCATTTGTATGAATGGAGAGTAGAAAACTACTTTGGAAAACCACCCTTAGTACACCCGACCGAGATTCGAACCTCAATATCCCCATCATTGGCAGTCTGGTCTACTGTGAGAGTAAGGCCCTGGACCACGTGGCCACCGGAGTGGGTGAAACCTTATTAACCACGAAGAAAAATGGGAAACACTCAGGGATAAACCTTGAGTAAAATACTACTCCCAGTACATCCAAACGAGATTTGAACCTAAACCCCTTCGTTGCTGGCAATCCAGTTTATGTTGAACCTGATGCCTTAGACCGCATCCCCATAAGTGTAAGTATCCTACTAAATTTAACATAATTATATCCATAAGATTACAAAACATGTAGAGTGCCTTGTGTTGAAGTTGCTTAAGCTTTCTGCTTAAATTCATTAAACAACCCCCCTCCCCCCCGCCATCACGACCTGTTTGCCAATTTGAAATCTCGAATTACAATATTAAATTTGATTTTAAATCCCGAATCCAAATACAAATCTTTTAATATGTTCAATTTTATCTTAGTAAAAAATTGTAAATAGAATTTTGGAAAAATTGTTAAGAGGCTTGTTTGTACCACTGACAAACATTATTTTGTTTCCCATGTATCTTTCGTCATAACAAAAGAGAATCCTTTATGAGTAAATTAACTATATCAGTAAATGTTTTGTCCTTTTTTGTCATTTTGTTTATTTTCTAACCACACAAGTATATATAATTGCCGTAAACAATTGCTCAAAGTTGTTATTTTAAGTCAGGATATTTGAGATATCTTTTAGATAATTTAACGAATCTCAAATATTCTTAATAAGAAAGGATTAGAGCAGTTCATATATATGTTATTCAGATATTATTTTTATAATGGTATGATACATTTGAAACAGAATCATATCCTTGACAAGAATATAAATTCAATAACTGTGGATTCATGTTAAGCAAAGAAAAAATAATGGGGCTAATTTTTATCATTTCTATCTTATATTCTTTTAATGAATAGTTTTTTAAAATACACCTTACATTTACTGTGTGATTTTTAAGTATTTAGAGAGATTTCTCTAACTCTTAAATATAAACAGAATCCTGTTGGGCTTTTCATGGATGTACTCGTATTAGACTGTGATCAAATCTTGACGCCTTGACTCGAGGACTACAACATATTTGTAAATTTAATTCTAAACTAGAGAGTATATTGTCTAGGAAAACATTAAATCAGGTCAAATCCACCAAATTGTTAGAACAATAATACTATTTATATCCCTTGTGAAGGGCCTAGTGTCATAAGAATCCGTGCCATAAAGGGTTTTAAAGACACTGTAAAACCATTCTGTGCAGACACCTTCGGGTGTATTATTTACTAGGCTTAGCAATAAGGAAGTTACAAATAATTTGGTGTCAGATGTAGATCAATTTGGTCAATACCAAAGAAAGCGAATACTAGAAATCATTAATTTGGCAACTGGGAAAATGTGTTTATTATAAACAAGTTCTCTTTTCAGAAAGGACAGCAGAGAGCAGTTTAAACTCTTAGCATTTTATGTAGGGTAAAATCTAACAACTTCTAAAAAATGTCACATAAATATTTTGTCATTAATACAATAGTATGGATTCATAACGACCTTATCCTTTGTTGGAATAGCCTAGAAATGAGAAATGCTAATAAATTCATCATTTAAGAAACAGCTAATATATTTTAAAAGCATACTGAAATTTTATCAAGAAGGAAAGCTCATAATATTGGATTTGGTCAAATATATTGTCCAGTGTCCACCAATAAAGCATATATATGGAAATATCCTTGCTTTGCGGTTTTTGTTTTTGTTTGAAGGGAGATCTGAAGTTTCCAAACAACTAAAAAAAACATTCAAATATCTTACAACTTTCTTTTGTGAATGTGTTAAAACTACTTTACTAGCTTGAGAAGCTGTATATATATATATATATATATATATGTTTTTAGCCATATCTTTGATCTCAAACTTGTGACATTTAATGAAATATTGATGAACATAAGCAAATATCTCCTTTTAATAATTATTTTGCAATAAATAAAAAATAGTTAAGGTCTTAAATCATATTTAAACTTATGTATAACTTTCACCTACCTTTTGGCGTGAGCCATATTTGAAAATAAAAATCTCGAATAAAAAAGGATTCCTGGGTTTCTGCAAGGCGTCAGAACGCTTCTTTTAAGTGAACCGCTTAAGACGAACCCATTCAGAATCCTCCATCGGGTCAGAAGGTGATAATATTCTTTAGTTTAACTTGTGTTGAAAATACTATTCTAACGTTGAATTAACCGGTAAATTAGCTAGACAATTATTATTCATGAATGAGAAATCCCACCGAAGACGATTTTCTAAATTATTTACTTAAAAACAGCTTCATTGGCATGTGTTACTTATATGTTTGTCTACCTAAAAGAATCACATGGTAAAATCATTGATATAGTATAGTGAGTTTTCCTTTATGACTGGGAAATAGACCCGATTCAGTTCATCGGGAATGGTGAGAAAAACTAGTAGTTTTTTTAGATTATCTTCAAAATAATGTATTGTCTTTAAATTATACTCTATTATCCTGTATTTTTGAAATTATTTAGTTTAGTGTAGTTCAACCATATATATATATATATATATATATATACACACACACACACACACAAACTAGGAACTAGAACTGTCACTGACAGGCGTAATTTAGGTATTCTTTGTAAGACTTTTCCCTGTTGCTTTGATATATTTTTAGATTCTCACCACGGAAGGTAGTGAGATTTGTGTCCATGGTTGTCAGTTTATCACCCTCAAGTAAATCAAATTTTGAGAAGTGTAGCTTGATGCCAATATTTTTCACGGGAATTTTATCTCATCCTACCTACGATAAAATATTTGGTGTTATTCAAATCTATATGTTTTAATCCTGCCTTTTGGAATGACTAAAGATGTGTTCAACGAAGACATCCTTTTATTAATTTTAAATAAATTAATAGTTTTTAAAAATTATTCTTGATACACTCAGTTTTTGGAATATATTTTGGGGTTTTACTCATAGGGACACCTTGGCAATTACTATGTACTGCCTATGATTTAATGTCTGCAGCGTGACGTACTCTATAGCTGATCATGGTTTAACACTGGAGTAGGAGGTTAGACACCAACTCTGTCGAGGGTCTGACCCTGGGACTTATTAATTGTCATTGAAAGTGCCAGTCGTATGGGGAACTGTTGCCAGCCAAGCATAAAAGGCAGGTCTATATTGGTATGTGCGAAATTAATCAAGGTATAAAAGCTGGGTTACCTTGGTAGGAATATGTGAGGATGGTTTATGAAAGTAAATTTTGGCTCAGATTATCGATTTACAAGCGAGTTCCATTATACCACCCTATTTTGTTATTCAGATCTCATAATAAAATTCATATTACATCCGTTTTCAAATTTATTTTATGTGGAGGTATACCTGAGAGAAAAAGATTGTTGGGGTACTCATTTTGATAAGATTTCCTTTTATCTTTAATCATCATAATCGATAGAGTCCACGCTAGAGTAGCAAACAACTTCTTCGTCCAGTAATTTTAGAGACCCGTCGTTGTCGTTACTCTGACACAGTATTGACATATTTTCATATATCATTATATTTCGGGCCTTAAGATGAATGTCAAAGGTTTCCTTGAATATTTAACTAGTTATAAGTTGTAGTTTGTCACTTTGATAACGTAATTTTACAGCTTAGCTTTATTGAGAAGCTGTCAGTATCCCAGCTTCATAAGCCATAAACTATATTTCGGTTATTGTTAATGCAAGCTCCCACTCATTCTAAGTGACCCAAACTCCAAAATCAAATGATATATTTTACTATTATTTGTACTTTATATGTTTTATGCGATTGAAGGAATACTGTTAGACAATTACAGAAATCTTTACCCCAAAGAATTACTTTACTGCCAATTGGGAAGCTATTTCTTGTTATATCATTCAATGGTTTTTCAATTATAGTAATAATTAGTGCCATGGTCACTTCATCCCAAATAATTATTTTTGATTTTATGATTGAAGCAGCGTTGGATGAATTCATCATCATCATCATCCTGGGCGTTTAATTTTCAAATAAGAGGATGGGTAGCTACATTTAATACTGAAATCTCCACTTTCTCTTTAAAAGGTTAGGAGCTATAATATCAAAATAAACAACAAAATAAGGAATAACTACACCAAACTAATAAAGATATACACATATTAAAAGCAGGAGAAGATTTATATGGTAAATAATTTGTTATTTTAATAAATGCAATTTCCACAGTAGATTATTTAAAAAGCATCATAAAAAAGGCTGAGGAACAACCATATAGCTTAATATATTTTGTAACTAGCCAATTTTATTACATCCTAAATTCTTGCACTCTAATCATGTTAAAAAGGCAATTCCAATATAGAGCTAGAGATTATATACAATCTAAGCAACAATGCTTACCTCTGTTACAAAAACATAGTAATATTTATTATTATTATGATTTAGCACCGAGTCTTACTATCCGTTCGGGTTATACGCTGTAAGTACTAATTACACTAATGTATTAGGAATTGGTAAGGTTTAATTAGAGGAAGTGAACCCGCATTTACGTAGAGGGGGAGGGGAGAACCATTTATGAAAAATCACCCCCAGTTCACCCGACCGAGATTCGAGCCTCGATCTCCCCATTCTTTGCGGTTGAGCTCATCACGACTAGCGCGTTAGCCAACTACGCCATCGAGACGGGTAGAAACATAATGAAATAGTAGTAATATATTTCAACGAGGATCATAAATGAAATAATATACCCTGTTACAGAAACGTTATGATAAATGAGTCTCATGATTTGTCAAAGATCATAACGGTTAAATGAGCCGTATCACAAGAAAATGAAAACTTTATTAAGTTCTGTATAGCCAACATTGTCCAAGGTTTAACCTTTATTTTTAGCAATGCAATGCTAATATACTCCCTTTTAAGATAAGCATTGTTTTCGTGCTTGTTAATCATTTTAAGGATTTTATTGTTCTGTGGTATCGGTAACTGGGGGAGTTTGGTATCAGAAAAATGGCTTAATGTAAGATTATCAGTAAATAATGAAAAGTTAGCTTTTCTAATAAGCATATATATATTTTTTTACTATCTTATGACCCATCTCGGTGGCGTAGTTTGCTAACGTGCTCATCGTGTTGAGCTAGCTTGCCCATGACGGGGTGATCGAGGCTCGAATGTCGACCAGGGGAATTAGGGGTGGTTTTTCCTAAAAGGTTTTCCACTCTCGCTCCACGCAAATGTGAGTTCACTTCTTATAAATTCAACCTTCCCATTTCCTAATCCATTAGCGTTATTAGTACTTAAGCGTATAACCTGGATAGTGCTGCTAAGTAAAAAATAAAACAAACAAAATACTATCTTTATTTCATCCAAATCGGACTCAATTTACACGTTACGTATGCCATCACTTATTTTTAAAGTTTCGCAACTATCTCATAAATATAGCATTATCAATAGCGTCTATATACCATATGTAAACGCTCTAGGACTCTTATAAAATACGTTTCGTCCTCCATTTGTATTCTTCAAATTTTGTTTCTTATCATTTATATTTATACATGAATTATTAACCATAACTCATATGATTTTATAAAGATGTTCTTAGTTTTGTTTTACATTATGTATGGATACTAGTTCAGTAAGTTGTTGACATCTCGCCTGCTGTCAAGGAATTTAAAACTCAGAATATACAAAAAATAATTTTACTGCCTGTTCTTTATGGGTGTTAAACGTGGTCTCTAGCCTTGCATAACAAAAATAAACTAAGGGTGTTAAAAACAAGGTGCTTTGGAAGATATTTGGTCCAGCAAGAGATGGAGATATTGAGGAGTGGAAGATATTACATAATGATGAGCTGCATATCCTGTATTCATCACAAGACATGGTAGTACATGCAACGCTGAAGGTAAAATCTATAATCGTGTTCAGAGTATTAAATGGCTAAAAAAAATTGTAAGAAACCATTTAGAAGACCTAGAAGCAGATGGGAGTAGAACATTAGAATGGACCTGAAAGAGATAGGGTGTAATGAGATAGACTGGATATAACTAGCCCAAGATAGAGATAGGTGATGTAAGTGTGGCAATTAAATCTTGAGTTCCCAGTGCCATAAAGTAAATAAGTGGGTATATTTTGGGACAGAATATATCAAAGAAGATCATAAGGAATTTATCATATTTATTTATAAGAAAAAGGCAAATCATAAATATTGATAATGCTGATACTCTTTTTATCTAACATTTTTTTTTTCAATAAATGTTCAGTGATTAAGTACCACATTTCCAATGTTTCCGAAAATTAATTGCAGATGTATGTTGTGGATTTTTTTTATTATAAAATAAAATACTTCCGGATATATTTAAAAAATAAAAATCTTGGCATCGTCAAGCAAACCAAATCTATGTAAACACACGCAGCAAGGTTGAAAGAACGCGTCCACACATACCACTGCTCTGCGGGCTGGTCTAGCTTTAGGTCCAACTTAGAGGAGAAAAGACGGCTAAAAAACTTCCAATGGAAAAAAAGAACACAACACAAGATGAACTAAATAAGAACGACAAGAATAGAGAAGAGAGAACAATGAAGAGCAGAAAAAGAAAGAAAGCAAGAAAGAAAAAAAGCCTAGAAGATTGGTATGCAGTACACAACAACAGCCCCCCTCCCACCCCCCGAGAAGGGGGTGGGCGGACGTGTGCGAGGGGGTTGAAGAAGTTAGGATCAATACAAGGAGTTTGGCTTGGAGGGAGACCAAGGAAATGTTAGTGGGCAAGGGATGGGTGGAAAAACCAGGACTGTGTGGTCATAGAAGAAAAAAATAGTCTCACTACATGCATACTTTGAAAACAGTGTTTAAAATATAATATTTTATTTTCAAAAATTTGTTTAAAAATTTTAAAGATTGAAAAAAAAAAATTATTTTGAGATTTGTTCATAATAAATAAATTTAGGTTTATTTTAAAAGTAAAATTTTCTAAAAAGCACACAACCTAAAAAAACAACTTATATCCGACGACCTAGCACTCCACTACCTATAGTTAAGTCCAGCGTTGATATAGATAAGGTATTTTGTTATTGAAAATTAAGAAATCATGAAAGGTCTAGAGATTAAGACTGAACTTGAGGGTTTTATGTATATCCGAATTCCAAAAAGTTGTTCTTACAAGTTCAATACATCTATGCTGTATAGACCTAAAGCAACAGGAGAACTTGTTTAGTGGCTTTTGTTCAAATTTGATAGTTGAGCTGTGTCCATGTGGTCATATTTCTGGGTGAAATGGTGATTTCTAATCTAGATATAAGTTTAAAGTTATTTAAGTCATAATTGATTTTTAACTTGAATTTTTTTCGAAAATAGCTGTAAAAACTTTGTGCTAAGCTTACATCAAGGTATAAATTTACACGACGGATATCACTTATTATATTTTTTGTAAAAATATGAATAAGGATAGTTTAAAATTGACTGATTTAAAAAAAAATCTATTTTTCAAATATTGTCCAAATGATTTTTAAAATAATGTGTTCATTTTTATGAGGCTAAAATATTTAAAAGCATTTAACCTTTTTTTTTCAAGCTATAATTTGCAAAAGTCCTTATGATTTTGTCGAACCATATATTTAGTAAAAATACACTAGACAATTTAAATTATTGAATATTAATTTTAAAAACCATTTTAGTTGCTCTAACCAATTTCTTTGTAGTTTTATCTGAGTCAGAGAAAAGGAAATTGCCTTATTTTAACTTTATAACTAGCTAGATGTTTGATTTACACTTTTTATACTATGAAGAGATTTAATTGTGTTGGATACAATAAATAACGCTTATTAATATTTAAAATAATATATTATATAATAATAAATTATACATACATAGCTACATTCATAGATACATGCATACACACACACACATACATACATACATACATACATACATACATACATACATACATACATACATACATACATTACTTAATAATGACGTTCCCTTACAGGATAGGCAAGAAACGGTATTTATATACTGTGTATAAAATCTCCGTACTTAATCCATCCTACCTAATTTTATCCACACGGTCCTAGCCTTGCATACTCTCTTCATTTAAACAATATCCATACACCGAGTCATACATTCTCTTTTATTCTTAAAACTCTAATTGTATCTCTTTTTCACACATTCATCTACCACAATTAGCCACGTATTACTTGGCCTACCCCTTCCTTCTAATCCAAACATTCTACCTTCATATATTCGCTTCGTCACCCTATTCACACTTATTTTCTCAGCATACCAAAAATAAACGTAACACGCTTCTTTCACAATTACCTATTGGATTCCCTTTAAAACTGCACTAATTCAGCACCCAATCATTACTGACTCTGTCCATATGAATTTTTCCACAAACATTTATTTAATATCTCATTCGAGCCACAATCACTTTGCTCTTGTATTTTTACTAACAAACCCACGCTTCACATCTAAAATCAATGTGGGTGCTTACACACTTTTATATACTGCCGTCTTTATCAATCTATATACTATTTTATTCTTTTTAATAGCCCACTTACATCCAACTAGCCTCCGAGATGTATTCACCCCTTTGTCGATTTTTCCAACTATCCTTCCATTTTTACACAACATTGTGCCCAGATACACAGAATCATTCACTTGTTCTTACAGTTTTTACATTTCTACTGAGCTGAAAATCATTTCCTGATCCGTCCTTATCAAAAACTACCACCTTAATTTTAGAGACACTTATACAAAAATTTATTCTGCCTGTAGCTAAATTAAAATGATTTAATGAATTCTGCAAGTTACTTTCATTATCAAACATTAATATGGCATCAGCTGCATATAACAGCACTTTCATATTCACATTATCGATTTGTACACCAACCGCATTCTTTCAAGAATCCCTCATACAATTATTAATGAATACATCAAACAACCATGGATACACAACGCAACTTTATCTAACACCCAGTTCAATGTCAACCCATTCGCTCAAAGCTCCATCCACCGTAGCACACAATTTACTTCCATTATACACTGCCATAACTGCCTTTACTAAATATGCATCCACACCATACTATTTAAGAACATTCCACAACATATTCATATTCACCCACTCGTACGCTTCCTACAGATCAACTAATGCACAATAAACGTTATTCCTTACTGCCATACATTTCTCAAATACGATTCATGCAACCTTTACATGGCTTAAATCCACACCTCATACCCCAAATCTTGTATGCAGTATTTTCACTCAGCCTCCCAATGATAACTATCTCAAAAACTTTGCCTGGAATACTCAACAAACTAATTGCCATATAATTCTAAAATTAGCTTATACTGCCTTTACTTCTGTACAAAGAAACCATAACAGCATTCTTCCAGTCATTAGGAACATTCGAAATCCTAGCACTCATATTGAAAAACTCACACACTTTGACAAGTAGTATTTGGACCCCACACCTTAGCATTTCGATTGTGATCCCATCTACGTCCGCAGCATTGCCATTCTTTAAAGCGGTCATTGCTTTAATACTTCATCCACGTTCATTATTTCACTCATCATAACATTTTTCCTATTTTCTGCTACTTTCTCTATATTTCGCCATACAATTACTCAAAATACACCCTCCATCGCTTTCTAATACTGATTTCAACTCAGAACATCTAACCACGTTTATTATGAATGCCATAGGCTTATACTTGTACTCCTTGTTTCGTTCTCCATACCTACTTCCAGCACAGATTATTTCCTTTAAAATAATTCTGGATTCTTTCTTATTCTTTTAATCTGATTTGCTCTTTACTCTCCTTTACTACTTAAATTGCATTCATATTTTTCTCATTTTATATGTCTCCCATTACCTCTCACATTCTGTTTCACTCTTCAAAGAAATAATTGGTTTATATTCTTCTTTATTTTCTTACACAGCTTCTTTCACCCATTCATTCAACCATAAATCTCGTTTTAGGTATCCCACCACTGCAGATCTGCACACATTTTTCACGCACCTAATAACAGTCTTTTTTTAAAATCTGTTCCAAGCACTTTCTGTATCATTAGCATTTATTTCTACATTCGATGCTATTGTAAAGTTAATGTTTGGCCCAGAAAACTTTCATATTTCACTCTTATACTTTTAACTTGCAGCATTTCCACCTTTATTCTTCCTTACTAAAAGCTCTTACGCTGCTTCCTCACAAAATTCCTAACAAACTAAGCTACTGAGATCACTAGGAAGTGATCCGTTCCTCATACAGTTCCACACATAGCCCTAATACTCTTTACTAAACTTCTAAATCTCTCATCACACTACGCAATCAATCATCGTTCTAGAATTGCCACTTTGCCATGTATACAAGTGTATATATTTGTGCTTAAACCATATGTTCAACATAAATAAACCCTTTTCTAAACAGAGACTCAAAAACTCTTTACCATTCTCGTTTGCCCTGCTATCATCATACCTTCCTGACACTCTCTCTGAATTTTTTTCTGGGTGCCCACACATCCGTTCATATCATCTAAGAAGATAATTCTTTCACCCGGTTAACATGCATTAAAGACTTCATTTAGTTCATTCCAGACTCCATTTTCCCATTCTAGACTTCATTCTCTACCGGAGCATAACGAGCAACCAACAAAATTCTACGAATACCTATTTTCATACGTACCCATAGAAGTGTAGATGGCATCGACTCATACCGTTTCACAAATAGCTTAGATATAGGACATGGGATTATACTTACTCCTTGACTTCCCCTTACCCATTCATCCAAACCTGACCACAGTGCCAGGCTATCATCACTCGTCATCAAAATCTCTTTCTCTTTCCAATTGGTTTCACATACACACAGAATATCAATATTTATTCCAATAATTTCCTCTAACAACTCATTCTTCTTTCCACACATTCCTCTCACAATCCACGTTCCACTAACCAATGTTCTTGCTAGCTTGTCAACATATGGACCCTTCAGTTATAACCTCAGATGCCCATCATAGCTTTGACCATCCAAGGATATTCTTTCACCATTTCTTTAAGTAATTTTAAATAGAGTAGACCAGGTTACAAGCCTTGATCATACCCGCACCCATAACAGTAACGGTAAGGATTCTGTACAAATCAGTGATGGCACATTTTAGCCAGTATACAAGTACAACCTTTGCCCAGTCTTACCCTGAGCACGCTTGCACCATTCCTACAAACCAGTATCCCTACTATAGAGACTGCCTTGTTGGCCATTATACTGTTGCCCGTGCCAAGGTGGTAAACTAACAAACGATAGGAAATGTCTGTGGACAAGAACTACTGAGAGAACCGATGTTTGCTTAGTCATAAAATTTAGATTTTCAGCATTTATTGATATTCCGGTTTACTTGGTAATATAAATTTCGTGTATTTGCACTTTTGGAAAGAAGTTAACCAATAAATTATATCGAGTAGATATATATTTTAATATTCATGTTATTACCATAATATAACTACGCAAATATTGGTCATGTTTATACATATTTTAGATTTCCTGTTGTATTTTCATTATGATTCATTGTATGGAAACTATAATAAGCAATTCATAGCAGTAATTAAAAAACTATTTAGAAATATAAAATTAATTAAAATAACTTTCTTATTTAATGTTTAGTTTAGAAAGTTTTATGTTCCCGAGTTACATATTCATAAATACCACTTTTATTGAAACAGAATGATTTTTTTAATTTAATGTTTAAAGATTTTATATATTAAAAACCGTATAACAAGCTGTCAAACAAAATTACTGAAATAAAAACTCTTTAAGATGTTCTTTCAACAAAATAATTTCCAAGCAAACCGTATTTAAGCAATTGAAAATAATGATATTAAAATTTTAGATATAAAACGTGTTCATGTTATGATATAGAAACCATCCGAATTATTATTTTGAGTTTCTCATGTTCAAAAACAATTTTAATTTATTCGTGGTCAGAATATTTTCAATTCAAACAATAGTTTCAAGAGCATAGTTATGAATGCTATTTAACTTAATATCAGCTGTTGCATTTATTATATAGCTAGTAATAAAATGCTATGTAATCATGGGACCAACACTTTAGATGGGAATGTAGGGAACGTGAAACAAATAAGTGTTTTATTAAATTTTTATATCTTAACTTTTTTTCTCAAATTAAATCAATTATGGCTTCAGTACAAATATAGAGTTTAGTTTTCTTCACACGATAATACAAACAGTTCTTGAATATCTTTCAAGGGTGTCCTGGAATTTAATTATACTTTTTCTCCTTATTTAAATGATTTATTAGATAATGCCTGAATAGATATTAAACTGTTGAGGTCACCATGTGAAGAAAATTAAACTCTTTGTTATTTTTGCAAAAAAAAAAAAAGGTTAGGTAAAAACTGAAAAATACTTAACTTTATTTGCATTCCCTACATCCCCACCTTAAAGCTGGATTCCCGGTATAAGAATATTTTTCCCATATATAAACTCGGCCATTCAATTATTAATATTCTATAAATATAACAGAGCTCTTTATAAACGTTTCATAGCTAATGGTTTTTTCAGAACCGTTGAATTTGATCAGTGTTAACACATTTCGGGGCCGTATACAAGAGCTTGACTAAGTGAATGCCAAGTGGACACTAGCGTGGATTTGCTTGCGTCATCATAGGTTAAATGATGGACCGATAGTGTGGTCAGGAACAAACTATCGGTCCACTAACGTCCTTGCATACAACCCTGTGTCTCAATCTAGAAGTTAGGTCTTGATGTCTACTTCTATACCCACAACCACATGGTGCTAACATATATTTTATATATTGTACATTTGTCTGTGTTTCTATTTATCCTTTGTGTAGATAGCAATGAACATATATTTTTGTTAAAGGCGTATCAAACGCTTTTTAATATTATGAATGGCAAGACTATATGTTTTATACATTGGTTGATCAAATTAAAAAAGTTTTATCGATAAGAATCGTGATAGTTTAATAAAGGTGTACATATTTTATAACTAAAATATTATGATTTAATATATACAACAAAATTATATATTAAAAATATATATTTTTTAGTAGTTTATGTTAATAATACATAATATTATCCACTCAATTTCTCAATTCCAACTATCTTACTTTACTAATTGTGTTTTCTTGAGCTGTATAGTTGAAGTCGTAAATTATAAGAAATGACGCCAAGGCAAAAAAAAAAAAAAATTAAAAAAACATTATTTTCATTGAGATTTCATACGAAATGTATTTACAATAATGGGTATACTTGCTCGTTCAACGATCTTAATGTGTGAAACTTACATTATAGTCATTAACATTGTCAATTAGTAGATTTTATAAATGAAAGAGAATAATTTATTGGCAAATTGAGGGGAGGAAAGGTATATGTCATTAAAAAAAACACTATTAATGATTGAGTGATACTTTTTTTACGTTGCTATTCACCCCCTACTACTTCTCTTACTATTTTACTATTTTAAGGTACACACTATGTAAAAAGTAGAAAGTAGTGTGGTCGACCTATCCCTGGCCTACCTAACTTCTTCACTTCTATCCCTTTAGTGTGTATAGAATGCGGATATCCAATTGGTATAAGATTCAGTGAACAAAAAACAGTGGGTAGTAAACATTCAACAATAAATGAGTATGTGTGTGAAAGGGGCCGCCTCCTTGTGCTCTTAAGCGTGTTGCAGACGTCTAGAAATCCCACATTAATTGAGAAGTGGCTTATAGCTTTTATAATATATTGCTCACGCCAAAATGGAAGCGAAAGATAAGGTATTGCCTTATTTGCTTAAGAATAACATTCTGTTAGGCCATTTTACCTAGTAGAACCCTACTTTACAGTAGGATTCAGGTAAGGAGAAAGGACTTTTGGTGGGTTATTAGTAAAATAAAATGTAACCTTACATATTTATGTAGAATTAAAGAATCTTGCATAAAGAGTTTTATAATATTTAAATTTTATTATTAAAATGGGAAATTATAACACTTTTAACAATGTGTCACACACAAATGCTGTAGTTCTTAGTTTAAAGTAAATGGTTAGAAGAATATATATTCAGCCTTCCTTAAATATTTAAATCAACTTTAAATAGTGTCACAAAATAAAGTTTAGTACAATGTTGATTGTTTTAGTGGACTTGATGTCAAAATTACCACTATACACACACTGGTAATCTCATCATCCAACGCGTTACTCTCGTTTTGGACTAGATTGCCCGTTACGGGGAGACCAGGGTTGGAATCCCTGTTGGGTATGCTTAGGGTTATTTTACTATATGTATTCTTACCCTCCCTCCATACAAATGGTGGTACACTTCCACTGACATTTTAACTACCTCTTCTATATTAAATTAGCTTGATTAATGTAGGCATAGAACCTCTGTGGTCTAGATGTCAGGGTTCCTGGCTGCAGATCTAGAGGCCCCAGGTTTGATCTCCGAAGATACCAAACAAATTTCTGTTAAGCAGTTGGTTTGGAACGAGGTTGAACTCAGCCTCGTGGGGACAAATGAGGAGCTACTTGAATAATAAAGTAGCGGTTCTGGTCTATAAAACTGAGATTAATAGCTGGATTGTACGTTGTGCTGACCTCATGTAACCCTCTGTCTGCAAATTTGGCACTATCTTCGCTAACAGCGGTGGCCAATCGATCCGGTTAGCTGTCTTGTAGGCTTACACCGTGGAGTTATTTTAATGATGATTTTTTTTTGCAGTTTTGATGCTTCGTAATTACCATTATACACACACCAGTGATCACATGGTCTAATGTGTCGTTCTCGTTTCTGAGTAGATTGCCAGTGAATGGAAGATCAGGGTTTAAGTTCCTGTCGGATGTAATGAGGGTGCTTTTTTAATTAACTCCTCTCACTCCACGAAAATGTGGACACATTTACACTAGAATTCTACCTACAAAATTTACATTTAATTTGGGTAATTAATGTATGCGCATAGCCCAAACGGATTCTAAGACGTGTTGTAAAAAATAACTATTATTCCCATAAGAAATAATGCAGTATGAGAATATTTCCTTCCAAGTAGTAGACGGTGCCCTCAACGCGTGAATCCAATAGTTCACGATTACCGACACTTAGAGGATACCGTTAGTAAATAATTAATCCAGGTTAAATTTTAGACAGTTTGTAAATATGAAACAAATATCTGAGAACATCGTAATTGGTTATACCTTTAACCAAGAGTATAAACCACAAATAATGAAAACAGCATTGTTTACATAATATGGCACTATTAATGGTTTCGCTGACATCAGACTTGTGCGTTTAGATGAATGATGCACTAAAGATTTTCAGATTACGTAACTTAACCTCATCGTTCTTACCTGACAGAATACCTCCCTACCCCCACTTCCCTTCCTTATAAACCAAACCATTCAGACACTCTTTCCACTCTCACTCTCCATTTCTCCTTAGGCCTCTTTCTTCCTTTTCTTGTCTTGTTTGTTCGTCTTTCTATTCTTGTTTTGGACCAGGTCATAACTTCCTTGCACCGTTAAAAAGGACAGCCCAAACCCTAGGTAAAGAAACGGTGCTATTACTGGACGTGAAGACATCGACCCCTTTTAGGTGACCAGATAACATTGAAAGAAACGAGTTGAAATTTAATGGTGATTCATTTAATGACTTTTATAGATTTTAATAACTCCCTTTCTTAAAACCATATACGACGCTCTTCTAAAGTTTAATTTAGAAACAAAATGTTCAAATATAATTCGAAAAATCTGTATTCAAAAGAAATTAGTCACATTTATAATATTAATTTGGAAAACTTCCAATATACTATTTTACTGGAAAATAATGATGTATAAATATAGTATTGAGTTTGTCCTCCTATCTTTGTGAACTGGAAATTAAACCATCCAGCTTAGTTTTGAATTGTTATTAATTATTTGTACTGTTATTATTATTATTATTATTATTATTATTATTATTATATTTAATTAACGTGCACTTTCTGTAACGACTGATTATATACTCACACGACTTATAAACTAATTGTAATCTAGAGCAAACACTATTTCTATTCCCCCCGCATCTATCTTTGTGAAAGGGAAAAACTACAGTTTAGCAGTAATAAATTTTCCAGCTCTGGCAGACATCGAACTAAGGACCATTTACTCAGTTTATAAAATGGACTTTGGTCTCACAGTGAAGTGTTTAAAAGGTTGAATATATGCAATATTTAGTTCTTTTACGTTTTTATAGACCTTGCAGACACTTGTATTAGTCAAGCATTAATTAAACACCACAAACAGATCCCCAATGGATAACCAATTAATTAATTATAAGCAGTTCATCGTTATTTACAGTTAACTATATCAATGACTCGCTTCATTTAGCACGTGGATTAAAATGTCTCACTCATCTATTCTGGTATGCTGGTGACACAGAGATCGAGGTTCAAATCTTTACCAAATGTATTGAGGGAGATTTTTCCATAATTATTTTTCCAATTTCCTTTTAGAAAAATGAGGTATTTTTCCTCTCATTTCGAACTTGTGGATATTTCGAAGGATAGTAGGACGTGGTGTAAAATACCACTCATAATTATAATAATAATAATTATTATATAAATTTCTCGCTCCTATGGATTAAATTAGGGACCATTAGGTAAGTAAAAAGATGCTTGGTAGGTTTATCTTAAAGGTTAGAAATTATTATTATATTAAAATAAGTTATATTTTTATATTTTAAAAGGTGGTTGACACGTTGAATATCTCTCTATTCAAAGTTGTAAAGTTTTCTAGTTACTTTCTACCTCCACTTGTCATATTTTGTTAACTCTCTTACATCCGTCTCATTGATAACGTAAAATAAAAGCCAAACTCAAACAATCTAGTTTGTTAATGATAGGGATATGGTGGTTTAATTATCATATGTGTGTGGTCTCAGGATATTATTATTATTATTATTATAATTAGCACCGCGTCTTACTACCCGTTCGGGTTATACGCACTTACGCTAATGTGTAGTGGTAGGGTGATTGTGAGATGAAATGAAGGATCTACAGTTTAACGTGGAATCCGAACCACGGTGGAGGCCTGGTATTCCACACATTCACAAGATGTCTTGTCAGAGGTGAGAGGATATTATTATTAGCACCCCGTCTTACTACCCGTTCGGGTTATACGCACTTACGCTAATGTGTAATGGTAGGGTGATTGTGAGATGAAGGGTGATTGTGAGATGAAATGAAGGACCTACAGTTTAACGTGGAATCAGAACCACGGTGGAGGCCTGGCATTCCTCACATTCACAATATGTCTTGTCAGAGGTGAAGGAAGGGTTTGGTAACAAGATAAATCTTTAACGGGACCTAGGATTGAACCCCCGCCGCCAGCATAGAAGTGTAACACCCTACCCCTAGACCGCCAGGTCACCTGGTCTCAGGATAGTTTTAATAGATGGTTTGTTTGCCACTCTCTCTTCAGACAAATGTTTGTACATCTAATCTTAATTCTACCTTCCTCATCCCTACTACAATATTGTAGCTATAGAGATTAGAAGGATAATAATAATACGCGGAGCAAACCGTATAATTATCTTACGTCGTAGGTGGTCATTTGAGATTGCTGACGCTCGAATGTATCGCTAAAAAAAAAAAAAAATCAAAAATCTATTTTATGATTCGTATATCCTTGTACTATACTATGTCGGAAGCAAAATATGTTTTTCCAATAAAACAGCAGGTCTGATTTTAATTATGTTCAGAACTTTAAAATATAAAATTATTTGGCTTCTCACAAATAATATGAAAAACAGAAAGCCAATTATAAAGTATGTCTTTATGAGGTATGATGAGTATGTTAGTTTGATGTACCTCGATTTTTTTTTGTAGGATTAGTGGGTGCCCATTTAAAGAAAATCACCGTGGTAAACCCAGACTCATGACAGGTAAACAATACAAAATGAAATGGACTTCTTTTTTCCGCGTGCCCCCCGGAGCATATAGGAGTTTTGATGAAACCTGATTAAGCAATTATCATGATTGAAATTGAGAAACACTTGGCTAGTGAAATAATCAAAAACAATTAAGTCAATATAGCGTAATACAAACATCATAAGTAGCCTTTTATTTAGTTACTGATTTTTGGTTGAAAGACAGGGAAAAAATATTTAATGTTAAGAAACTAATATGTTGTACATCTTTCTTCAGATGAATTTAAGTTATAGTAAAGGAATATTAATATATTATATGTGTTTTAAAATAATATAATATTTAGTAGGGTAGGGTTTGTTATATTTGTGAAGATTCGTTTTAAATATAAATTAATTTGTTAACGCTAGAGGTTTTCCAATATTTGGGAAAATTTGAGCTCAATTTACATGTACGATAAGAACAAATAAATAATTTATTAATAGGGTCTTAATTATAACTCTGAATTTGATAAGCCAAGATGAAAAAAGTTTCAACGTCACTTCATAAAAGAGTATTTCTCTGTGGATAAAATAATTGTATACTTCTGTTTAATGTGTGATTTGTGGATGTGGAAAGAAACTTTTAACTTGTATGATATTTCACCATTGGCATACTCATAACGGTGGACAAATGGTTAAAGATATCAGAAACGTATCTCCATTGGTTGCCAAGGAAGTTTAGGTTGGCGTTGGAATCCCAGCTTGCTACTATTGAATTGATTTTTCACATGTGATGCATTTGAACTTAACTAATTCCCTCTTCACATTTATGAGGATACATTTCAAATAACCTACCCTTCACATTCATATAACCTAGATTAAGCCATCAACAAACCTTTTAGAAAGTATTCACAAACACTACCCTTAATGTTTGCTTAGTAGTCTAAGTTGATGGACTAACACATCATGCGATTATGTTTACAGAGAAATGCGGTGGGATTCTGATAGTAATAACATTTTAAAACACACAAACAAATGTCCTTAAACTCAATATTGATAAGGTTCTAGTATTATATTTATTGTGTCTTATGAATATTTATATATTCAATTGTCGACCTTGGTGGTCTTGGGGTCAAGTGCTCACCTCAGGACCCGATACTCGTGAGTTCAAATCCATCCAGGGTCAATGGATTCATCTAGAGCAATAAAGAACCGATGTACAACTTCCTTCGTAGGGTAAGTAAAGCCGTAGACTCCATGTCGAATGTGGCATTTAAAACAATCCTGCAATATTTGTGAAAATACCTTTTCCCGCAATATCGGTAGGCCCTTTTGCGTTCTCTCATTGAAATTCTCGTGTACTGATATAACCAGTTAGTTCAGAAAGTGAACATTTAATACATAAAATAAATAAAAAATATATATATATAATTTCTATCAAAAATGATGGCTGTACATCATATGACTTGATGTGTAAACATATTAAAGCGGTATTAATTATCTTTTATAACTGTAAAATACTGTCCTAAGCAATTAATGTGTTTTACGTTGCCTAGTAATTAAAAAAAGTGTGTGTTTGAATACATCTGGAAATCCAGAATATAGAGTTAGACCTCTTAACTCAATTGGTAGTAAGTATGTCTACTGAACTAAAAGTCCCGGGTTAAATTTACACCATGGCCGTAAAATGTGTCATTAGTTAATTTAAAGCATCCCTTTTCTCAGTAATGAATTGATGGCCTGGGGACTAAGCTTTGTGTCTGTTCTATGTTTGAGTTAGGTTATAAGTCATACTTGTTTATTCAAGTAGGGTGACCTGGTGGTCTAGTGGTAAGGTATCGGACCTATGTGCTGGGGTCCAGGGTTCAATCCTCGGTCCCAGCACAAATTTATCTGATTACCAAACCCTTCCTTCACCTCTGACAAGACATCTTGTGAATGTGAGGAATGCCAGGCCTCCACCGTGGTTCGGATCCCACGTTAAACTGTAGGCCCTTCATTTAATCTCACAATCACCCTACCATTACACATTAGTGTAAGTGCGTATATCTCGAACGGGTAGTAAGACGTGGTGATAATATTATTAATAATAATAATAATTTATTAGTAGCTTCTCATTTGTCCTCACGAGGCTGAGTTCAACCTCGTTCCAAACCCATTGCTTCACAGACAAATTCGATAAGTGCTGGGGATCAAACCCGGGAGCTCTGGATCAGTAGCCAATAACTCTGACCACTAGAAGTAGTGATGTTAGTATATAAAACTGAGATTAATGGCTGGTAGAATCGTTGTGTTGATCACATGACACCTTCCACCCGCAAATTTTAGCACTATTATCGACAACGGTGGCGAATGCTCGGTCGGGATAGCTCGCTTTTGGGCTCATACCATTTAGTTTAGTTTATAAGTCATATGCTGAGATAAATAAATCAAACAACATCCTTTTTCCTCTCTTTTGTTAAGTTTTTTCTGAAGCTGGAGACTTATTATCGTTTTTTTCTCAGAATAAAGTTAGTTCAAATAGTCTTTTTAAAGTGGGCTGGTAGGCATTGCTAGTTAAGGCTAAAATGTTTACAGTCTTAATAGGTAAATATTTGTTTCAGCAAAATTAATAAGATATATCTCCAGTAGAGACATATAATCTAATTTATCTACATAGTGATCTCAACATTAATTAAATATCTGCCAAGAGTGTCCTATAATTTGGTGAAAACATTTTCTTATCATTTAAAAAGTTTATCATCAAAAGCAAATACTCAAGAAGTGTTTCTATTGGTATGTGAAGAAAATTACACTCTGTGTCTCTACTGAAGATATATTTGATATAATTTGGCAAAAACAATTGTTTACTATGAAAAGAACAAAAAATAAAAAGTATTCATATGAACAGTTCTTGAATACCTGTCAAGGGTGTTCTGGAATTTAGTGACAAGTTTTATCTTCGTTTAAAAAGTGTGCCACTATTCTCATAATAACAAATCTTCAATAACCATGTTTATATCACCATGTAAAGATAATTAAACTCTTATGTTTGCACTGAAGTAATATTTAATTTATTTGGACCCAAGAAAAATGTTTTTACTTTTTCTCACGTTCCCTACATCCCGAGCCTGGTACTAAAGAAGGTAAGTAGTTTGAAGTTATGGACTTAATTCTAATAAGGTACACATTTTTTACTTGTCACTAAGTTTGGGTCATAGTGTAATACATAATGGTACATTATGGAGTAAACGTAGTACCTGGTTCTAACGACTCCAACTAAAGATTGTAATAAGTAAGAATAAATTCGACACATTAGCTTAGTCGGTGACCTGGCGGTATAGGGGTAAGGTGTCAGACTTCCGTGTTGGGGGTCCGGGGTTCAATCCCCGGTCCCGGCACAGATTTATCTGATTACTAAATCCTTCCTTCACCTCTGACAAGACGTGTTTTAATCACAACTTGTGAATGGGTAGAATACCAGGCCTCCACCGTGGTTCGGATTCCACGTTAAACATTAGGTCCTCCATTTCATATCACAATCACCCTACCATTACACACTAGCGTAAGTGCGTATAACCCGAACAGGTAGTAAGACGCGATGCTAATAATAATAATAATAATAATAATAATAATAATAATAATAATAATAATAACTAGCTTAGTCAATAGTGTGTCTGTATACTGAGCTAAAAGTCCCAGGTTCAATTCCTGGCATGACCGAAAATGTTATCAATGGTAAAATGTGGGTTCATATTTTCACAGTGATGAATTAACGGCCGGAAATTGTATGTTATGCTTGTCCTGGTCTTAAGTTAGATAATAAGTCATATGAATAAATGACAGTCTTAGCAGGCCGGTAGTTGAAAATATATGGCTTTAATAAAAAAAAGTGACCCAGGCAACAGGCTGGGAACATTAATGGATGTAAAAAAATAAAATAAGAAATAATTATATAACCTAGTACTTAATCAACTAGGGATTATTATGTTATTAAGAAGAATGGTACAGATATTTTAGAAACTCAAGACAAGCATAAAATGTGTAACTCAGCTAATATTCATACTATTTATAATTCTAAAAACTGTAATTTTTTATAGATTGGATTTAATTATTTATTATATAATTTTAAGATTCTCTTTATATGACAGTAAGCTTCTATCAGCTGAGCTTACAAGTAAATAGAATCAGTAGTTTTATTTATTTAGAATTTATTGTTTACCTTATAATATACTTCTATATTTAGCTAGAGCAAACTATATGATTAACTATTAGATGATATATTTGATTAGTGATAAACGTACTAAGCAAAAAAAAAAGTACAATAATAATATTTAAAATTCACTTGGATTTATTATCAATATATTAATTATATAGTTTTATTGTAGAAAATATAAAACCAAAGTTTTTGAATAGGAAAAATATTGCTTAAATAAAAATATATGATTATAAATAGACATTTAAAAGGTATTCATATAACCTATACGTATTCAAATATATAAATATTTATTTATATATATGCATATGCATATATATTTATTTAGTATTTATAAATGTATCTATATACAAAATTATTTTATTATACATTGTTGTTTTCAAGTTTTTCTTTGGACTTGTGACACTAGGGCAAATATTTTCCAACATTCCACAACGGTTTTATTACTCTCGGATATAATTACTTTTAAATAATTCCATGCCTTATTTATGGTCACAATACTATCAAACGAAAGATAAAAAAAATAGCTCATATATTTTAAACAACATCAAATGTAGTAAATTAGGTATTCATACAAGCTTCAGGTTAAAATGTAATACAAAGCACTTGATTATATTTATAGATCTTCGCCCTTGAAATTTTTTTTTTCACATCATGCTATCTCCGACAATCCTCTCTTCAGGCAATTTCTAGTGTATTCAATTAAAATTATTCTTTCTGAACTTGTCAAAATAATTAAATGATTTAATTACCAGTTCTCAATATGAGTGTACCAGCTATCGGAATACATAAAGTTGTTTGAAATTTTTTTTTGAATTAGTCTAAACTAGCCCATTTTGAAAACTAACCATTAATTGAACTGCCGTACCCTAAGGCGTCCTTCAATGTTGTATGGTCTGGTTTCTCGGTGATGGAGAGGTCAGACAGGCTTTGAATTGCAGGATAGGTTTACTGAAGATTGATTTTCTTAAGTGTTTACCATCCTCATTCATCGCAACAGCAGGTACATTTCTTTAAAAAATATCTACCTTTGTATCCCTCGGTTATCCCTCGGTTTAAATGTGTGGCTAACCCAGATAGGATCCAAAACGTGGTGAGTAAAGTAGTTCATTTTAATTTGACACTAAAATAATAAATTATACATGTGTGTAATATATTTTTTAGTGAACGCATTTGATTGGAAAACAAATATAAGCATTTTTATATATTTTTTTATTTATAGTATTACATCTCTTATAAAGGGTAAGGAAATACAAATTCAGAATAAGGGAACACATAATGCTTAAAATCGATTTTTAAAACAATAAAATAATCTGGTGTTCGTTTAGTTCATACAACCCACATCAATAAACGTGTGCAATAAACGTCAAAACAATTTTGCTTGGTTTTTCAGTGAAGAGGAGCGCAGGGAACACATTCTGGCACAGTGCGCTGGGAGAGTAATTTTCTTGAGGATCTATTACTCTCTCTTCAAGAAAATTTTTATTCCATATTCCTCATCCGTAAAAAATTATTGTGATTACATTGTGGTAGACCGGAAGGTTAGATAAAAGCGGTAAAAAAATTAAATTCTTAAATTTTTCTTTTCCGGGATTCAGGTTCAGCATTAAGTAACCTAACAGTGGCAGTGTAAAGAACGTCGAATTTTTGAAATTTTTGTGACAAAACATTTTTAGGTAAAAAAAAAATCAAATTTTCTCCAGTAAAAACATATTTTAATTTTCTACCAATATTAATCTCAACGTATCTTAAATATCTTTCAAGGGTGTCCTAGAATTTACCTTAACTTGAAATTAAAAGCTATAATGGTTACATTCGTAGATTGATAAAATTTTGATGGTCGGACACCTTAACTAAATTGGTAGTGAGTCTGTCTACTAAACTTAGGGTCACTGGTTCGATATCTGGCATGATCAAACATTTTATATTTAGTGAAATGTGGAATTTCCCTTTCACATTTGAATTAAAGGCTGAGGGCTGGATAATGTGTTTGTCTTAGATTTAAATCAGTTTCTATGTCGTGTGCTGATTTGATGTTATTGGTTCACAGCGTGCTTGTTAAAAACATTTGATATAAAAAAGCTGGAAGTTAAATATTATCATTTTACATTCATATATATGTATGTATGGATGCAAAAATTCTCTAATTTGCCGATATGTATCTGGCTACAAATTACATCAACAGGATGTTAGCTTATATATTTGGGTGTGCTAGTAAACTTACAGCTTCCCTAGGTTTTTTTTTACCTTGGCCCGATAGCTTACCTGTGTTCCAGTGTGGACAGGGTTGCCATATCTCGCCGGTGTATCAGAAGTCAAAGGAAGCGACTAAGGTTAAACGTTTTCACAGCAGGGGGTACAGGGGGCTGTTAGAGGGTTGTGGGGGTCTGTGGGGTGATTGGGAAGGGGGTGGACCCCCTACAGGCCAGGGTCAGGATTGAAAGAAGGGAGCAGGAGAAAAGAAGTCTCTCAAGGTCTTTCAGTACAAAAGACTGCACTACACCAAAGGTACTCATTGGTTCTTTTTTTCCCCTTATGTTTCAATATTTTGAGCCTGGGCCTTTAAACTCCGGCTCATATCAGCTGACGACTAGCTAACCATGGATGAAGACAGTTCTCATAATATAATTTGACAAGACTGACTGATATGGGCGAATGAGAAGAGTTCAATTCCTGACTGAGGGCAATGAGGGAATGGATGGTGCACATCGTATTAATTAGTTTTATTTTCACCATTTCTTTATAAATTCCTTAGATTTAGGGAAAAAATTATCAATAAAACAAAGTCAAGGACTTTATAATTAGCCTGGAAAAGTAAACTGTTTAATAGAGGTTATTTATGGTTTTGAAACATGGTCATTTAACTTATGCGACGATAATAAATCCAAGGGGTTAGAAAATAGAGTAAATAATGTAGACTGAATGAATTTACTTAATGATGAGTTACATACCTTGTGCTAGTCACCAAATATTACAAGGGCAATAAATATGTGAAGATTAAGATAGATTGGCCTTGCAGCACGAATGGAAGAAACTAAAAAAAGTTAAAAGGTATTGACTAGCAAACCTTATTGGAATAGACCATTGAGAAGACCTGGACGCAGTGAAGTGAGTGAATAAGAGGTGTAATGAGTTGTACTAGAAATAATTAGTTTGAGATAAGGGATAGGGTGGATAAGGTGGACAGGATAGAACAAGCTCAAGATATTTATAGGTGGCGTACTTTTGTAAGTGTGGAAATGAACTTTCGATTTTCGAGTGCCATAGAGTTAGTTAGTAAGTAAGTAATAGGACGAACACAAATATTCAAATTTTGAAAGCACCTTGTTAACTAAAATCCACCTTTGATACATATTTGGTTAACTTCTCTCATCCCTTTGATATAAAGTTGGTCTGTATTGAGATTTTAAAACTATCAACGTCTGTCTTTGTTTACTAATATATACTTGAAAATACTAATTTAAACCTTAATTTGTGTGTGTTTTTGTATGTGTGCATCGCGTATTACTATTAGTCCATTCTATCTGCATATTTATACTAATAGGGTAGGGATTGAATAATAGAGGAAATGCACCAGCACTTGTTTAGTGAGAGAGGATAGAAATAAATAAGTAAAAACATGACCTCAGCAATTCCGGTCAGGAATCGAATTCTGACGTCCCCATCATCGCAAACCAGATTATACGATGTTGACAACTTAACTTGTGAGCTCACTGGTATTGGTGGGAAACTTTTGAAATAAGATATTTCAAGAAATATGTCGCCACTGCTAGAGAACAGCACAATATTTATTTTTATCCGAATAGATCATACCAACACAAATATACTTTGTGACAGTTGTATACTTACTTTTTGAATGTTTTATTTTTAGAAATACCATTGATGTCAAACATTACAATTTAATATTCTATTTTTTCAGGTGAAGCCACCATAAATATTCAATGTTTGGTAACATAAATATTACCATTATATTTGGAGGGTGGTAAACATTTCGATTCTGACTCAAGAGGCTGGAGTTCAAAACATAATTTTTTGAAATTGAAAAGTGTTTTACTACACTATGACTACTAGTACAATTTCATGTTCCTGTTCTCCTAGGAAAATATAATTTAAATCATCAATATCCAGTACCCTAACACAATATACTTTAAATTTCTAAACAAACATAATCATGTTCAAATTATTTGTAGATGTCCATTTAAATGTGTTTAAAAAACCAACTCCTTAAAACTTTTATGTCCATGGTACATAAACTAGTTACACCAGTCTATGATCTGAGTGCTAATGAAAAATTATACCATGACAAACTAATAAAAATTGACTTAATTAATGTATAAAGTAATTACACTGATTAAGCACTAGAGTGTAGGCCTGTATAAAACATATGTTTATTTTATATTTAATGATTAAAATACAATGCCTTGAAAAGAGGTGTATCATTATCATATATATAAAAATTCATGCTTTGATAGTCTTAAGGCAATTTATTATAATTAAAATCACATGGCTATAATTTAGGATTGCATTCATATATAAATTATAGCTATGTGATTTAGCGCTAAGAATATTAAAATAGAGCTACATTATTATAAAGCTCTTTCATAACCCTAAGAATCAGAACAGCTTGTATATTGAACCGACTTACTTATTTACTCTATGTTACTAGGAACTCAATTTTTCCTCTTCTTATTATTATTATTATTAGCACCGCGTCTTACTATCCGTTCGGATTATACGTACGTACGCTAATGTGTAATTGTAGGGTGATTGCAAGATGAAATGGAGTAAATACAGTCTATCGTGGGATCCGAACCATGGTAGAGGCCTTAAATTCCACACACTCACAAGTTGTGATTAATACACGTCTTGCCAGAGGTGAAAGAAGGGTTTTGCAATAAGATAAATCCGTGCCAGGACCAAGGATTGAACTCCAGACTCCCAACACAGAGGTCCGACAACTTACCCCTAGATCACCTGGTCATCTACTTGGAACTCGAAAGTTCATTGCCGCACTTACTTAAGTATGCCACCTATCCTTATCTTGAACTAATTATATCCAGTCCACCTCATTACACCCCATCTCTTTCAGGTCAATTTTAATGTTTTCCTCCCATCTCATTATAGATCTTACCAATGGGCTCTTCTGATTTGGTTTGGCAGTTAATACTCTGAAATGTTTTTAGAACATTCCAATCGAGCTGCTTGTCTTCCCCACCGTAATCTTTGAGACATGAATATCCTAACAATGTCTTGTGACATGTATAGGGTGTGTAACTCATCGTTTTTTAACCTCTTGACCCCCAATCTTCTCGTCCCTTTTTTGACCAACAAAATATAAAATATTCTTTCAAATATTAGTTTCCTCATAGATCAAACCAGGATCCCCTATACTCGCAGGTGACCAATAAAATTTGGGCACAATCATATTATAACATTGAACCACATGCTATTCGAAATATCCATCTGAATAAAAATCAATCTTAAGTACAAATACTTGGTGGCCTGACTCTAATGACATTGGCATGGATCCATACATTAGCATAGAACCAGCATATTAGAAATTCTTTTAAATAAATACTGGTTTAGATATACACACAACTATATTTACTAAACCCGAGAGAAAACATCTCTTTGATAACATAAAATTAAGGGGTATGTTCTGAAAATGATATTATGACCTTTAGCTCTACATTTTTTTTATGAAAAAGTAAATATAAATATAACTATTATAGTTTCTAAGAAGTATTAATAAACTAAATAAATTCCAAACCTAGGGAAGAAGTGAAAAGGGAGAATGTCCACACGTCTAGGGGACACTAGTTTGAGCATTGTTTTCAAAAAAATTGTTTATTAATAATTTTATGTTGGTCATCTTAGCCAAGTACTAAAATATCTGACACAATAAAATTGTGCTTAGTGATTATTGTTTTTCAAATATGCATTTATCCAAGTACTGTTTTTGAGTAAGCTAAGCTAGTGTACAGTGTGTGTATTTTTACTGAATTTAATATCTCTAAAATACCTACTAATGCTTCAACATTTGTTTCAATTAATTTATTTTTACAAAAAGGTTAAATACATTAGAGTGGTCTTCGATTTATTTTAAACTTAAATAGGCCTATGATAAAAAATCACTTCTTAAAAACTAAGATAGATGTATCAATTTATATTTAAAATTTTGGTAATACACAAACAGTTTTAAAAACATGTACATTCAATTAAATTGTGCACATATTAGCTAAATTAAAAACCAACTTTAAGTAGAATAAGGCATGGTCATAATGCTTTGAAGTTGGTTTTTAATGAGCACATAAAGAACAACGATTAAGTTTATTTGACTCTAACCTCCGTCTTGTCAGTCATTTCACACAAAGATTTATAATTGCTCAGGGGAGGAGATTTACTACCCATGTAGTTTCGTTTCACTGCACTCCTGTGATAACTTACCAAATAGTTTATTGGCAATGTGAGTTAACGCAAATATTTTAATTAAAGAATAATGCCTTGTACCATTTATGGTTTACATGGCTAAGGGTTTAACTAAAACGCCGTAACTATAATTAATTGGAAAATATGATGATATAGAATATAAAATATCAAATTTAGTTTGAGGCTTTTCTAGACCCGAAATAATATCTGAAGGCAGGTTTTTTCCACTTTACAATAGAATAAAATAATGTGCACAGAAACTTACTACACGTCCGAGATATTCGAATTTAATCTAGCTAATGAGATGAGGATGGTATAACTAAGATAAAGTGTACTCACATTTGAGTAGCAAATAGCACCCTTAGTACATGTGGCTGGGATCCAAACCCCGACTTACATGTCACCGGAAAACCACACTGGCCTACTTGACGTTTAGTCAATGTTCCCTACAATATGGTTAATATAATATAAGATTTATACAAACATTTATAGTTTTATAGCTGGGTACTATACCACATTATTTGTGTTTTAATAGGATAAGTTTATAGTTATTCTGGTGTATATTAGCTTACATCTCATTAATTTATCTAGGAGTAAAAGTACACATAATCTATTCCCAAATATACATGTATGCATACCGTTTATTAATCTATGGGTGAAATTAATTATGATATTAACGACAATAACACACTTTTGGGTCGTGTTAATTTACCTAGGATTGAAATGACACGAGACATTAATCACAATATATCCATTTGGATCTCATATATTTATTTGGGGGTTAAAATACCCATGCTATTACTAATAATTACACACATTTGGGTCCCGTTAATTTATATAGGAGTGAAAGTACACATGCTCTCACACACAGTCACATATTTTTTGGTATTGTTAAGTTATCTAGTACAGTAGTTAAGGAACACGTGTTATTACAATTACACACTTTTGGGTCCCGTTGATACATCTAAGATTGAAATAAAGCATGGTATTATCCACAATTACATACTTTTGAGGCACGCTACATTTCTCTAGGAGTAAAAGTACACATGATCTCACTCATAATTACACTATTCTCCCCCTCCTCCCTTCCTTTCCGGAAATCCTAATCGAAATATTAGATCAGAGCCGAGATTTGTTTCAGAATATATTGGTGATATTATGAAAATTACTATTAAATATAAATTATAAATGAAAACAAATGCAGCCGGGCTGAAACCAGGGTCTCTAAACCGGTATTGGAGAGCTCCCTAACCACAAAGTGAGTGAGATCACCTCTTCTATCTCGCTAGGGCGTGCTCTGCCTGTTCCACTGATGGCTGTATGTTTCACAAGCAAATATTTCGAGATACATAAAAGTAAAACCATTTGTCTGGTATTGTGTTCCTTTCTAGACAACCTTGTTAGTTGGCTCTTAAAATATAACGGATGGGTCCGCTTAACGCCAAAATTCTAAGGCTCACATACATAAATTTAAAATAAATATTCACAGACAATCCTTTTTTTTTTATGAGATGAAGGGTGTAGAAACATAAATCATTTGGACTATGCCCAAATCACTTATTTAGTTTTATAATTGAAAATATTTCATGTGAGGGTTTAAAAAAAATTAATTTCATCATCTTCTTTTTGAATTCAGATCGTTCATGTAAGACAATACAAATATCTACTACGTGATGGTTGTAGAAGCATCATAAGTAATATATATTTAGTTTAAAAATCAAATCTTATCATTATAGTTTTAAAATACTCAGTTTTGTAATGCTAATATTTAAAAAATAAAATATGCAATTACAAAATTGAATGAATCTGGCTATCCGAGTAATTCAATACTTATTTTAGCACCATATATTAGGCCACTATCCATCCAGTTTATTAATTTAAATTCATCTTAACACAAATCAAATTTGGAAAGAGTGTATACTAAACAACTATTTTATTTTCTAACCTTAAATATAAATAAATCAATAAAATGTTTACACAATTAAAATATTATTTAATTTTCATCTTACCAAGTTTTAACTAATAATTCCTTTAAACAATTTGATATACAAATATACATTTTTAATTAGAATATTTTAATATAAACATATTATGAAAGTTGTTTTACGTTATAGCCTATCTTAAACAAACACAATGGAAATGGCGATTTTAAAACATATGCAGTCATTAACGAGCTTAGGTATTTTTCTTGATATATTCACTGTTGTTTTAGTAACCTTAATACAAGTAAATATAGATTCATTTGATTAAAATTAAAATATTTATCTTTACTATTTAGCTTAACTTGATAGTTATCACTCTGAAGGGCGTAAAATACCAAGTTATAAAATATAACTCAAAATAATTTAAAGCTGCTCAATTTAGTATTATGTAGGGATAACAGTGTCACTTAATTCTAGATAATTTTACTACTCTGGTTTATTCGTCCAATTAGTGCACATGTGTAATTATCGCTTGAGATATTCTTCCTATAGGTGACATAATTGGTAGCCTGGTTAATATAGATACACTTAAAATTGCCAACCAATACATCAACAATAATGGAGATAGTAGAGCAAGGAGAAAATAGACACGTAAAACCTCTTTTTGCATGCCTACAACTGTTAGGACAGGAATGAGTAAGGTAGCTCTTAGAGTAAATGTACTCCTCATTTACGTGCAGGTTTGGTGGGAGAGCCTTTAGGAAGAATCACCTCAGTACAATCGATTGGTATTCATAAGCTGACCTCCCCGTACTTGTAAACAAATTTACGCCTATTCTTAATAATTGTTTTTTATTTAGCACCGCGTCTTACTACCCGTTCGAGTTATACGATTTAAGTACTAACTAAGGTAATGGGCTATAACTCGGGAAGGTTGAATTTTAGAGGAAGTGAACCCGCATTTGCGTGGAGGGAGAGTGGAAAACGACTTAGGAAAAACCACCTCCGGCCTACGCCACCGAGATTCAAACCTCAATATAACCATCCTCGGCAGTCTAGCTCAACCAGAAACTAGCGCGTTAGCTAACTTTAACGTTCACAAGAGTGCGGTAAATTTTACAACCCAATTACAAGATTTTATTTCATAAGGGTAAAAAACTAATTGCGTTCGTTGATTTTGCAAATGTTTGGTAACCTTATTGACAATATGTGAAGTGTCCTAAAAATTTATGTAAGACTAATTTAAGTGATTTAAATCTTCTTGTGTCAATTTGAAAACTAACTAACCTCCTTAGAAACTAAGATTTTAAATATATGTAGTGCTTTTATTAAATAAATATGCATCTAAGGATTCATCCTTAAAAACATGTAACGCTTTTCTCTTACTTTTTTATCACACTTATCTCACCCCCTCCCCCATGTAACACACAAAGTTGATATTTAGCATAACCCTTCCCCCCATCAACCTGTGGTATGCTATGTTATGTAACATTTAACATCAAGAGTGAATGCCAATAATTCATATGGAAACAAATTGGGAAGTAAAAGTAAACGCTTAGCTTGAATTTTCAACACCATATGGATTCGGAAGTTATTAATAAGTATGTTTACTAAAGGTGAAAACCTAAACAATAATATTATTATTCAACATTATAATTTTAGTATAAGATCTGTGTTATGTAGCTCTGTGATATAGGCTTAATCACAATCCCCCAATGTAACATATTGTAGACATTAAATCTCCACCCTCACGCCCTCTCAATATCGTTACTTGGTTTATGGATGCAACCTATTTGTGGTATTTATATGAGTTTTATTCACTCTTTTCTGTGTTGTACCAAAAGTAATTAAACTAACGGAGTAGGTATAAGGAAGGTAGCAGTTGTAGGAAATTTACACTCATTTTCTTGAGGGGAGAGTGAGAATACATTTAGCAAAAGCCACCCTCAGACCACAATACCGGGATGCGAAATATTGCAACCCTATCACCGAGAAACCGGACATTACAGGGTCTTATTTATAATCGAGACAAGGAATCCACCCTGGCCCCTATTCAACTAATCATAATGGCATCACCCCTAGACCTGACGTTCGTGGGATCAAACCCAGTCAGGGGCAACGGATTTTTCTTGAGCGATAATAATCCGTATAACAACTTCCCTCAAAGGGGAATTAAATCCTTCGGTCCCATGTTGATTAAGGCATGTAATTTAATTCAGCATTGCGTCTTACTACCCTTCAAGGTTATACGCTTAAGTACTAATTACACTATTGGGTTAGTAATTGGGAAGGTTGAATTTATAGGAAGAGAGCCCATATTGGCATGGAGGGAGAGTGGAAAACCAGTTATATACATACATCACCGTTAATCTTGTTCATTGTGAGAATGATGCCTTAAACCTTATGGCCTTCTTAAAGTATGATTTAGTGAAAAGTGTTGGTCGAAAAGGATTGTTCATCACATAAGTAAATATCAAACCCAAACGTCAGTTCCAAAACCATCAGTTTACCGCTGCGAGAAAGAAAATAATCTACATCTAACAGTGAAACATTTTTAACATTTACGGGACACGAGCTTAGGATACTTAGTTAAAAATGCAGAGGGGTCACCAATATCTATCTGTGTAAAAAAGAGAGAGAGTTAAATCTTGTCACATAAGATAATGTGGCAACATTGGAAAAAAAAATTGTTGGTTTGAAGCCAACACATAGAAAAGGAGCGAGTATGTGACAGGTTGCTACGAATAAGTTTTAATATGAGTAGTAGGACTAGTATTTCTTTCCACTAGAGTATTTAAATACATTCGATGTCTATCTATTTCAATTGCTTTATTATATTTTATTTTACCTTTGAATATAACAAAGGTTTCGTTAGATGGTTTATTAATATTATCATTAATAAAGGTTTAAACAAGCACCTTATAATCAAAGAAATAAATTATTTGTACAGGATTGACAAACTAATATTACTTAGGAGAAAGCCCTGAAATTAAACACATAATCATGACAAGGAATTCTAGTATATAGCCAAATTTTCCAAAACCCATTCTTAATTAGCATAATGTGTGTTACTAGACATTGTCTGGAATTAAATAATAATCCTTTAAATATGCAATGGGTTTTAGGACAGCCCTTATATACCTATATTGTTTGATCATATGTAAAAACTAAATTAATAATAATCATAATAATAAATGTAATTTTAAATCTGTTTTGTCACTGCCAGTTTTAATTGTTTCCCTGATTTCTCCAAAGAAAGTAATTATTTTGTATAGTAATATTGCTGACATCATAAGTAAGGTGTCAAAGGTGCCTAAGCTGTCAATCGCGCAATAGATAGGATTGTTTATCGTGGGAATGCTGGGGCTTGAATCTTTATCGCTGCGTACTAAGGGTATATTTGCCTAGACTATTACTCACTGTGTCTACATATAAACACAGTTAAATTTCCTCTAATTTATATATTTATCGTCCCTACCACATTAATATAAATAAAGGAATATCTTGGCTTGGCTACGAAGACTCGGTGCACAAGCACAAATTATGTTCTTAATTTCATGTTAGAAAATTCTGTTTAGTATTAATAACAGCTTAATTTCACCAATTAATTAAATTATTATTAATAAAATAGTTATTTTTCCATTTGAAATCATCATCATATATAAGTATTACCAATGTTAAATGTTGGCACAGGAAAATACTAAAGTATAACTATTCTTGATCTAACTTTAAAAAATCAAATTTAATATCACTATAGTTGATCTTTTAAAAATAATTGGAATGTATCTTTTTTAATTAAAATTTTAAGCTACAAAATTTTTTCATAGATATATTTTATTACAAAGTCAGTATAATTCAGAATGATGAAATTGGTCTTTAGATCAAAACGATCTAGATAGTCTTTCACGAGGTCGTTTTTATTCATTTCATCTGTTTTATATTATTAATACCTTGAATCAGAGGTTACCTATGTAGCCACTAGGAAATGTATTTTTAAATGTCCAATCAGTTTCCCTATGAGTATATAAAATATTATCATTTAAATGTAAGAAATTTCTTATAGTCCATATTGAAGAGCACTTACACAAAAAAGTCGGAGCTATTCATTAGTGTTGCTGAGAATATGAGTAGTTTTAATGATCAATCAAACAACTGTATGATTTTGAAAAAGATTATTTATACTATTCTTGGCTTGAAATAGTTTTCTAGTGTAAAGACTACTTGGGTAGAGCCCATTATTTATTAGTGTATCAGTTATAATATTATTAAATGGATAACAACCTTATTTGTACAATTTTTTTAAAAGCTCTAATCCCTCTCTCCAGTGCCATAGATTATATAGACATACAAAACAATTTATGCTACAAAATCTTTCAAATTTATTAAGAAGGAATACAAATTTACGAGAAACTTATACTGCAAGACTTCCAATTTCAAATACAGTTTGATAAAAAAAAACAATGCGGTTAATAAGTGGTTTTATTAAGAAAATATATAGTATCTTAAAGCTCATCTATAAAACCGAATCTATAGTGATTAATGATTATGAATATTTATCATAAAATAAGAAGTAAAGTCGAGTTTTAAAATAACTCTTTATTTGAATGCAAACAGTAGTATTTAAATCTAATTTAATTTGAATAAATTCATCCTTAAATTGTTATAAACATAGATCACAATGAATATTTATCCTTTAACACTGGTAAATCGTTTGGTTATTTCTAAACTGGCATAGTAACAAGAGTTTAACTATAATTAGGAATACCACTTTTTCAACACCCACGTCTTTTCAGAGGACATTATGAATGAGAGAATGTGTAAATAAATAAAAATGACACTGGGACAGGGATTTAAGATCTTATTTTCTTACTTCATACGCGAACTGTTCAACTTATTTATTGATCAAATAATTAAAACATATACATTTAACTTTGTGCTCTCTACAATTTTCAACAATAATATTTTAGTCTTATAATTGAGGGTTTTAAAATTTTCAGGTTTCCAATTCACTAACTGCTTTTGCTCTATCAGTTTAAGTAGGTTTTTATATTCAATATGGTGATAAACGCATTTTTTTCTAAGTAAGATAATTTAAGGAACTAATTCAATCTAAGGCAGAAAGCTTATTAAAAAGAAACACGAGAATTTTATCTAAACGTTCTTTGAAATTGAGAAAACAACATAAACGTTGTTGGGAATCGAACCTAGTTTACCTCATTTATCAATAGAAGTTTTTTTTTCCTCGGCCAGACTGAGATCAAGTTAGTGGCCTCTTGAGATCGATCAAAAGTTACTGCAGGTAGTGTATCTAAGTAAGTAGGAAGGCCAAACAACTAGTCAACCCATGTGAAGAAATTCTTTGCTCTGTCTGGTGTTGTTTCCAAGCCTACTATAGCAGGCACGCTCTTACTACGTCATTCATGTATGTGTGGATATATGAGGGTCGGGATTGGACTCTCCAAGACGTGTGAGCTGGTTGTGTGCTAGTTTTCCACTGGTGTGTGGGTGAATCCCGGCACATGAAGACCAAAAGCTTCCTTCTGATAGTCCCGTAACAAACAAATAAAATTTTATTTAAGGTAGGCCTATTTTTAACGTACACTTACTTAACTGACTGATTATACCTAGAGGAAACACAACACCTAGCCCTCCTGTCGTTAATTAACCATCGTGAATGGGAAAACTTAAATTCTATTAATGATACATATGTTGGGCATGCTAGGAATCTAACCCAGAAACATTAACTCATAAGATGGACACGCTACCAACTGAGCTAAGGTGTTGAACTGATTTATTACAATTATTATTACTCTTTTAAATGTTATCAATTATTGTTAATTTAGGTTCAACACCAAAGCTCAAATGGTAGCGTGTTTGTCTACTGAGCTTAGGGTTCCAGGTTCAATTACCGGAATGGCCGAAACATTTACCATTGGTGAAATGGGAGTTTATCCCCTTCGCAGTGTAGAATTAAAGGGCCAGCGGATGGATGTTGTTTCTGTTCTAAATTTAAAAATAATTTATAAGTCGTGTGCTGATATAATCAGTGTGTTCAGAAAGTTCACGTTAAATACCTCAAAATAATGAAAAATGAAATATTTACTTAGAGTGCTCAAAAACAAGGTGCTTAGAAAAGTCTTTGGACCAAAAAGGTAGGTTGCATAAGGATTAATTACATACCCTGTACGCATCACAAGACATTGTTAGGATAAGCAAGTATAGTATATTACAGTGCAGTGCAAATGGGAGAATCCAAAACCGTGTCCATGGTACTGACTGGTAAGTCCAATGGGAAGATATCAGGGGGAAGACCTAGACGCGGATGGGAAGATAACATTAAAAAAACTTAAAGAGATAAGGTATGATGAAGTGCACTGGATAGAAATAACGCAAGATAGGGGTGGGTTGCATCTTTTTGTATATGCATAAATTAACTTTCAAGTTCCCAATGCCCTAGAGTATATTAGTAAAGCGTTTAACCCGAACGGGTAGTAAGATGCAGTGCTAAATAAATAAAAAATAAGTTAGTGCTATTTTTAATTCTTAATAGTATTTGAAGCTTTGAAATGCTGTCTTAGAAGTCAAACATCAAATTTATTTCGCTTTGATTCCTGACATCCACAACAAACTTCAGAAAAAGGGAAATCTTTTATGTATAGTGTGAGCATACGTACTTTTTTTTGTTGTAATTTCTTATCCTACAGATCTGGTGGTAGTATACCCATAGGTATTGTTTTTAGACAAGTACTTTTAAAAGTATTTCTTTTTTGAATTTATAGAAAATAAAATTTAGACTTGAACAGCGCTAATGCAAGACTTAACCATTATTTTTTTTTAAATTTGGTTTTACAAATTATATTTTCCAAAGACATGATTTTGGTAGTAAAATAGACCTTTCAGAACGGAATTTCAACCAAATATTAGTGTGTACCTAAATTTTAATTTTTTTTGTCACGCACGTCTCTGAAAGACGTTTCTTAATATTATCTATAATTAGTTGTTTCCTTAAGTAGTTTTGTCTTTAATGCCATGTAATGCTAAAACTTTTATATCTAGGTATTAGTTAGAAGTGATTAGTAGACAACACCCTAATTATATTTATAATCGATAGTGAAAGACAAAAAAGAAGTTAAAATTTAAATTTATTTAGGTGTATGTACGGACAGAGATTTTATTGATATTTTTATTGGTTTTTTGAAAGCTACTTTGAAATATTTGTCTTTTTAGGTATAATTTTAATTTATGTAATTAGGTGTTACTTTGAATAAGCAATGAAAAGTAAGATTTTACACTAAAGATCTTGTGTTAAAACCAGTGGTGGCTCGTAGCTAAAATTAAAATTAAAATAAAAAACTTCCTTCCACCTTCTAGCCAGAGCCGGCAATGCAAGAGCAACAGTTCTCTCTCTACCTGGCAGTCCTGCCTTCCTCCCCGCCCCTCCTATGTGCGCATGCGCACAACAGTCAAATACCACGTTGCTGGCACTGTGAAGCAAACAGTTCCATACACATTTTTTTGTATTTTTTTCATAAACTGGGGGATGGCTACTGGAGTACTGACATTAAGCTTAAGGAATATATATTGTACTAGAAAAATAAAGAAAGAATTATAGAAAAAAGGACTCATTATATTAAATATTATAGAAAATATCAAGTGGAAATAGCGGGTGCTGCAGTTCCGCAATGCCTATACACGATCTGCCACTGATTAAAAACTATTTTTTCCTCTTCCTCTATTAATTCTAGCCCTTCTACACTCTTCCTTTTTATTTGT